>CABFWO010000125.1:217390-241347 GCA_902155825.1 Timema genevievae
CTTGTGGTGAAGTCTCCCAACAGGAGATGATAGGATTTTTTTTTTTTAGTAAATAAGACCCATCCTGAAGTAATTTAAAGTCTTTTAAAACATAAATGAGGTTTTAGGTGGTATGAATTGTGAAGGACTCCAATAGTTTACTAACCTAAGTTTTGATTAGAAATACTTATTAACAATACTTGTTAAAGTATAATCATTTGGTGGCGTGTTCAACACCTTTTACAAAACATTTTCATTCAGAATAATTTGTTCGAAGTGTCACAACTGAAGGAAAATCTTTTTAAAACGCTGGAAAATGATTTTTTCCCCCAGGAAAACAGGAATTTATTTATGCTGGAATTTTACTGTAGAGTTTGAGTGGCCATCCTGCAGTCCACACATTCTGAGGTGTTATGGCATCAACATGTGTGCTTCATAATCATGTGATTTGGCTGTAGCCTTAAAATACTACTAAAGAATCTCAATCTCCTACTGTAG
Organism: Timema genevievae; assembly: GCA_902155825.1. Classification (NCBI taxonomy): domain Eukaryota; kingdom Metazoa; phylum Arthropoda; class Insecta; order Phasmatodea; family Timematidae; genus Timema; species Timema genevievae. The sequence continues at coordinate 217,868 of CABFWO010000125.1, forward strand.
TTCCTGTTCAAGTAAATGTGTTTTTATTTTTCATTTATTTTGTTTAGTTTTTTTTACATTTTTGTTTTGCTTCTTTTTTGTCCGTAGAGCTCGAGTTTTGCCTGCAATGTTCTTCTACTTCTTCCTCTTCTCGTTGTCGATGTGAGAGCCAAAGATCACCTCACCTGGTGATGAGCATGGGCATGTCACAGAGTTATTGTGGGGTACCCCCGTCAGAGGACGAAGCTTTACCTCTTAAATGTGCGTCATGTCTCAACAATAACAACAAGAGAGAGCAAGCTATGAACGATTTCCAGTCAAACATGGGGGCAAAAGTTAACGACGAGAGAAGTCGAGTAGTTCAAAACATTTTACAAATGAATACGGATGTGTCGAACAATGGGGGCCGAGTGTGTTCATATGTTGACGGAGAACTTTTAAGTCCGGCTGAAGTGGCTCTCGACGGTAGTTCAAGTCCAAACATGGAGGAAAGTCTCAGAGATATGAACAATATAGAAGAATTGAATGTGAGCGACGACCACACATATATAAGGAGAAGTAGTTCCGAAGACCCGGTAGACGAAATGACCCAATCTTGTCAGGAAGTGCTGCCGGATCAGAACTCTGTGGATGTTTGTACCTGTGCTAAACTAGACTATCACACTGGATCTTTACCCAAAAGACTGAAAGACTCAATGAACAATCGTACTAAAACTTGGGGGAGGACGATGTCACCACCTTACAGAATGACACCAGACGGAACTGTCGTGAACTATTGGTGTGACATGCCTCGAAAATCTGTGTCAGGAAACCATGGTATGTTGCTTGTGTATTGTTTGCATGTTGCTCTACGCCTTCTTTTATTTTGCTTAGAATTAGTTTTATAGTTGTTTTAGTTTTGTTTTAATTCCTTGTTGTTGTTTTTTCCAATTTAACATTTAGGTTTCCTTGGAGCTACTTTATTTGCTGTTTATTTGTGAATGGTGACTACTAATTCATGAACCCTTATCACTATTTTATTCTCTACAATACCTAATTGATTTTAGATGGGTCACCAAACTTTAGGACTTATGAGTTCTATCAGTATTAGACCATGTATTTGGTAATTGAATACTTAAACTCAGAGCCCGGTATTTATCGAAATGATGCTTTTATTTATTTTACTACTTTTACTGGCTCTTTTTAATTTTAATAACAACAACAATAGGAAGTAAATTTTGACACTATAATATTATAATTTTATTCACTAGTTGAGAATTCAAACATAAAATGTTAGGAAAATATTTAACAAACATTAAAACTACTACAATGTAAATAAAAAATAACTAAAGTAAAAAAAAATGGCTCACTATATTAACTTTGGGGTCCTTTGATTAATTGTAACAACTCTGTGGTGTTGGGATATTTGTGAGTGTTATGTTGTTGACATTGCTGGTGTCCCCTCTGATTGTAGAACTGGACGATGGTGCTTACAACCCTCTATGGACCATGCGAGGATTCACTCAAACCTTTCACTTCTGGAAAGAGACACGGCGAGCTCAGTCCGTCCCGCTCAACGCGTTCCTCACCTACATCACACTGCCTTGGTGGAGTATTGCAAAAGGTCGGTACAGCTAAACTCTGGTTGAATTTTAAATGCAATCACTGGGATTATTGACAAATTTGTTTAATGTGTCATTCTCCCTTATAACATCAGTTAGCATAGTTTTAAATACTCTTCATTGAAGCTATTCTCTATGAATAAATACTACCCACACATTGGTGTTCACATGGTCCAATGCGCCACTCTCGTGTTAGACTGGGTTGCTAGTGATAGGGAGACCAGGGTTTAAATCCCAGGCTGGAGTATTGAGGCTGGCTTTACCTAAACAGTTTCCTACTCTCCCTTCACAAAAATTTGGGTACATTTCCTTTAAAATTCCATCCTCCGCATCCCTATCTCGTTAGCATAATTAATATATGTATACAGCCTGAATATATATTAAAAAATGCAGTGAAAAAATGTCTATATTGTATACAAAATTGAGGAAGCTCAATAGTTGAATTAGAATTTTAAAATATGAAAAGTGGAAAAATATGAAGTAAAATAAATTAAATATTAGTATTAGTTTAACAATACTACTAAAACAATGTTGAAGCTGTGTGAAGTAATGTAGTGTAAGTGATAAATATAGATGCCAACCTAAAAGAATAGTTAGGTTAGGTATTGATAGAAAATAAATAAACTAGAAATGGAATTTGCATCACGAATCCTAATCTTAAATTTTATTTCGAATCTAGTATTCGAATTTTAATCCCCAAATCTTTAAAAATGGACTAATTAAGCTAAAATGAAAATATTTAATATTGCATTAAAAAATAAAAAGTTGTTTAAGGTTTGTTGCCACTGACAAATGCTATTTTGTTTGTCATGTAGTTTTCGTTATAAATAAGCTAACAAAGAAAACACTTTTTTAGTAAATTAATTATATTAATACAATATTGTTCTTTTTTTGTGATTTTATTATTTTCCCAACTACACCAGTCTATATCATTTCTTTTATCAATTACTTAAAATTGTTATATCAAGTCGAGGTATTCATAATTTTTGTACTTGAGTTACTTTTTTGAGATTTTTATACATCTAGAATTTCTCAAATTCCATATGATTTGAGGAATCAGACATCCCATCTCTAAAATATACTTCTATATGTGCTTCTTCAAAATTCCCTCTTATCATCACATTCACAACTCTGTAGTGTGAGCCTGCAAGCAAGCTATACCGCCCAAGCTGCTGTCACCATTAGCGATAGTAGTGCCGACATTTGCGGATAGAGGGTGTCGTGTGTTTAACACAACGAGCCCTCCGGCCATTAATATCAGTTTTCTAAACTGAAACTACTTCTTCTTTGTTAAAGTAGCTCCTTATTTGTCCCCATGAGGCTAAATTTGACCCTGTTCCACACCCACTGCTTCATAGATAAATTTTGGAAGCACCAGGAATTGAATCTGGGATTTCTAGATCTGTAGCCAAGAACTTAGACCACTAGGCCACAGAGGTGGTCTCACTTTCACACCTACACATGATTTTTTAAACATTTGGAAGCATTCCTTTTTTTATACTAAGAAAGACAGAAAAACCCTAAATAAAACAACCAAACCATATTGGCACGAATATATACCTCGAGGTAAAAACTTAAAACAAATTTGACACAGTTTTTATTTTAGATTTATATAGCTTCTTCTCATTATCTTGTTTACTTGACATGCCAAAGAAGTCTTTTCAACATAATCATTCGCTTGAGGATCTGCCATGAGTGTTATTTTTAAATATCAGTAACACAGCTCAGATTCTGCCACCAACTAACACGGACCAACTGAAGGTTTGGAAATTCTCTCACTCTATTTTGACCTTTTATTTATTACTAGACGGTCGAGATGATTCACGCTGGCTGGCCAGCACAGTTCCAGCATACTACAATATAGACTTCTGTAGGAATCTACTGTTTTTTTTTCAGTAAAAAATGCTATGCTGCGCGGATAATATGAGTACAGTTTTAGTAAGGACATTAAATAGGAGATAAAAATCGCATTATATTTTGACCAATACGGTATATTTGAAAAAGTCTGATATTAATTGATACTTGCAGTTTTGCCAGATAAAATATGATTCTTAGAAACCTTTCTACCATGACTCTATTTTAGTTTTCTTCAAAATTGATTTTTCACTTTTGCTACACAAGCAAAGGGTTATCACTGTAATCACATTTAAAATGAACTCTTAATAACTTATGCCTCTATATCACATAAAAATGAACACACTTCAAATCTTTAAGAAATCAAACTAATAAAGTCGTTTGTGTAGTTGAGCCAGGGTTACCCAAAAGGGGAAGTTTTCCGGGCCTCCGCTCACCCAGACATATCCCTTTTACAGCACCGAGCCTTTTCACAACCACAAAACACGTGCATTAAAAGAAATTAATCCAAAACCTTAACTCGGTAGCATCTCTTTCTACCGAATTAAGGGTACCAAGCTCAATTCACGGCATGGCCGAAAATTTATCATTGCTGAAATTTGTGAACCATTTCACAGTGATTAATTAACTGCCGGGGACTGGATGTTGTGTCTGACCTAGTCTTAAGTTAGATTATAAGGCATATGAAGCTATGACAGGCCTAGCAAGCCAATGATGGAAAATATATGGCTTGAATAAAAATTGACCAAGGCCACAGGCTGGAAACCCTAGTGGATGTAAAGTAAGAGTGTACCGATGCGGATACCGATGAATCGTTATCGGGCTGTTATTAGTGCATCGGCAATTAATTGTAATCGGCAATTATTATGTTGATTAATGGTTTTTTTAAAGTAAAATTTAAATAAAAATTTTCTAGTTAGGAGTTTAGTGATGAAAATTGCAAAAACAAAAACTTATATACACAGTGCATCAGGGTTGTGGGCTATGCAAAGTTTACATAGCCAGATAAAGAAATATAAGTTCATACCGTTGATAAAACTAACAATCTAGTTCCAACTTTCGCAGGTTATGTATAAACTATCATTTTTTACATATACAATCTTTTTTATTAATTACATTAACTGTTATTATTTATTCTCTTAAGCATTTTTCTCAATAGTTATTAATAACTAATCAATAATCGGGATTAATTGGTATAAATAATTGTAGCATGAACATTTATTTAAAACAATTGGTAATCGGTATCGGTAATTGGTTTTACTGAATCGGTACACCTCTAATGTAAAGTAATTAAAGGAAATTGTTTTCTTTATTTATGGTCTGATTTGTTCTTTTAAAGAAGGCTAGCGGTGAAAAAATAATAATGTTCAAGCTTATATTAATTTTTTTATGGTCACAATTTAAATATTAATTCGATGAGATAAATAAATAAGAAAGATTGTTGACATTATTTTATGTAAAATGGGCCCCCAAAACTCCATTGCCCCAGTCCCTCCTTAATCCTTTGCGCAGCCCTGAGTTTGGCAATACTTAAATGCGTATCTTCTTACTTATTAGCAGTCTTGTCCACAGCACAAGAAAAAAATCTTTTGAATGTCTTTTGTTTGGTTGTAACTAAAACAATATTGTGTTAAATATGTTTCAGATATTTTGGATCATCGTGAAGGACCTATACTGACATTTTAGTGTCCTTTTATCATGTACAAAGCTTCGCAAAGCACACAGGAAAGAACAAATTCAAACATAAACATAATGTTGAATACAAAAATAGTTTGTTAAATAGATATATATAATTTTTGAAATTAAGTAAAGTTGTAGCAATCGTGGTTCTAGTTCTGTTGAACTATGAGATTAAGGTTTGTGCCTGTGTTGATTAAATGTGATGACAATGAAATAGCTAATACCGCAAAGCTCAAAGTTTCTTTAGTAAGAGCAAAGTCTTAAAGAATGAACAAGAAATGATGAATTATATTTAGGAAAAGGTGTGGTTCAATTTATTGTAGTAGCAATGGCCAACTAGGGCTATTATGAAAGCACACTTTTTCAATTTCTTTCAGAACTAAAAGAACATAGCAAGTTTTGAAGCTACACATTTGAAAGATGTTTGATTATATACAGCAACCATCTTTCAAATGTAAGAATCATTTTGACTATTGTAGTAGGAGTTTGTGTACAAATTCACTTTGCATATAATTAGTTGATACTTTTAGTCATTCCTCTTTTAGTGAAAACATCTTTTAATTAAATTATCTCTAAAATCTTAAACTTATCAAACTTTTTAATAAGTTTCGAAATCTTTAAATGCTCTGAAATTTTTCTAGAAAGAGGTGTTTCTGGTATTTTTTGCTGTTTTTGTCACAAACAATTAAGATATATATAATTTTAATTATTTTCACCAGTTTTTTTCAAGCATAATTTTGTGAGATTTAGTTGAATTTTAAATCATAATTTGTTGAACTTTAAATAAATATAGTTTCAATTGATTTTCTGTAATGAATTAAATATTTAAAAAAACAAAATGTGCATGCATAAAAGATAATGTCAAAAATGTATCAATAAACCAAGAAATTAATAACGATTTTACCTTCTAATTAATGCATTTGGAGATTTATCTGACTCTCATTATATTTTCATATTGGAAACAGTTTTTTTAGTAACTAAACAAGATATTAAATTATTTTATGATAGTTCATATATTATTATAGGTTCATCATTCAAAAATATAATTTCAATTTATATGTAGTTCAAACCAGTGAAAAGCGCTTGGTAGGTTGAGTTGCTTATGACAATATTTCTTGGTATGCATTACAATCATTCCACCCGCATTTATGCACGCATGGTTTAATGCATCACTCTAATAGTAGTCTAGATTGCCTAAGACTGGGCAGTCTAGATTTGAATCAAGGTCAGGTGTGCTGAAAGTGGTTTTTCCTAAATGGTTCCCACCCTCCCTCAACACAAATTTGGTTTAAGTTTTCTCAACTTTTTGCCTTCCTCATCCTTACAACATTAGTGTATTTAAAGTACATATAACCTGAAATAAATTAACAAAGAATCTAATTTTATAAAATAATATACATTTTAATCTAGGTTTATTATACAATTGTTTTACAAATAGACCCAATATTATGTTTTAAAACAAAAGGAAGTTGACTGTACTCCAATGCCAAGGAAATCAAACTAAAGGATTTAGGAGAATATCAAGAGCACCCCTACAAGGTTTTTTATTCTTCCTAAGAAACAAAGCTTGTTGCGTCCATTGCCTAGCAAAATAAATCTTTGGGGTGTCTTCTCGGAGAACCATAAAATATGTCAATTTGAGCTTGTGAAAAAGAAATTAAGTTATATAACCTGAACAGATAGTGTGGTATGGTGGTAGGAGAAGTAACATCCCTATATGCTGCTAGTCGAAAATGTCAAACCAAAACACCAGATGAAATCAAAATATTTATTAAAAATAAAAAAAATATACATATGAAGTGCTTTAAACAACAACAACAACAACAACAACAACAACAATTTCCAGCTTGTGGCCAGGTCAGTTTGGTAAAATGCCTCCACCTTCCTCTATACTACCACTCTTCCTCCTTGTAATTTCTTTCAATCTTATTTTCTCACTTGAACATTTTCTGTTATCTGTTCTTCCCATTTCTTTCTTGGCCTCCCTTGCTGTCTTTTTCCCACATACTTCATGACAAACTAATTATTTTAATTGACATAAGATTTAAAATATTTAATTCAAGTTACTAATATGCTATTGAACACTAGTAATTAATCAAACACCTATTTAATAATCAATATGATATAGACCTACACTATATTAATTTATTTTGATCTGTCACAAAACTTACTAAAATGTTCATTGAAAAATTGAACTTTGTCTCCAATTCACATTAATAACGCCAATGCTTTTACACAACTGCTTTATATAATTTTTAACTATAATAAAATAGTTTAGCCCTCCTACCATTTAGTTGAGAATTTTATTAAAAAACTCTCTAAATAATCTTGCTTAACATATAATTTATTATTTATCTTGAAAATTTATCCAGTCAAATCAATAAAATCAGTGAAATCAGTGGTTGATTTTTCAACAAAATAATTTTATCTCATTATTTAAATATTTTCTAGATGAATACCTTTAAATAACATATTTTATATACTAGATAGTAAATTGTTTGTGACAACTACAATGTGTTAAATAAAAATGGCTTTTTATATTTTAGCAAATGCAATTGTGCTAAAAAATATAACTTATAATGTAAACATTTTGTTAAAAGAGAATTAATACAATACGTGCCATAATTTTATATGTGATTTTGTCCAACAATTTTGACAAAGTGAAAGCCTGATCTTTTTTTTGTCTATAAAAAACAACTCATAGTTTATTTTTGTCTTTCAGGTTGGTAAAACCCCTTTGGTCGATGACACTTGATACCATTTGTTTCATGAAAACTTTCCTATGTTTTTACTGTTGTAAATTATCATTGCTTGTTGAATATGTTTGTACAAAGTATCATCATTTGTGTTAGTTGTAAATGAGTGAATTTTTATATATTTATTTAGCGATAGTTCCTAGGTTGGTGAACTGTATACTTTGTACTTAGTCTCAAATAAATTCCAGTCATAGGTTCTTTCGGGTGATATTTTACTTAGTTTAATATATAGTTTTGATCTACTGTTATATTTGAGTCATTCTTTGTTATGTTATATTGAACAACTACAATGCCACAATGGTCTGGAGTATAATTTTATTTTACATATAATCATAAAACATGAAATATAGCCTAAAAATTGATCAGACTAACAAATCAAACTGTATTTTATAGAAAATTATTGTAAATCAAATAATTTTTTAATAAAGGAAATTGATAAAACTAAAGAAAAAAGGGAAAATAAACTAATAAGAGTAAATTTGATGAAAAAAGCCCACCTAGGGAAAGAGGAAAAATGTGTGAAGAATCCAATGCACAAAGGTGACATCTTCTTTCTTCCTCTCTTCTTTAGAAGAAGTAGTCACACACACATTTAAACACTAATTTTAACACAAATAGAATAATATTTGGGCATTATTGCCTTTATCAAACACAAAGAAAGAAAGAAGAGAGAGTACACTAGACACAAACACTGGATTACTCAAGTGTATGCTATCTCTTTCTTTGTGTTTGATAAAGACAACAATGTTCAAATATTATTCTATTTGTGTTTAAATGTGTGTGTGACTACTTCTACTATAGAAGACAGAAGAAAGGAAGATGTCACCTTTGTGCATTGGATTCTTCCCACATTTTACCTCTTTCCATAGGTGGGCTTTCTTCATAAAATTTACTCCTATTAGTTTATTTTCCCTTTTTTTTTAGTTTTATCAATTTCCTTTATTATGTAATTATTTAGCCATTGGGCCTCCTCATTTTTAAACATTGTAAATCAAATAATGTAATGTGATATTTGGTAATGCATTCCTACTGTAAGTGTTGATTGGTTTTTGTCGAACACACACAAAATGAAAGGAAAATCGTTCCTCTTTTATTAGTTCCTATGTACAGTATTCAAAATTCTTTACCAATTTTTTTTTCTTTACATCCTTACTACCCAAAACCCCTTTAATTTTTGTTTTCTTATCTTAGGAATTTTGAATTTAACACATCCTTCTGAAATTTTTGATAGTAAAACCTTGGTTAAAGTATTTGGTTGGTAATAGGGATGTATGAATATTTGAAAATTCGAGTTCAAGTCTAGTTTTAGTAGTTTTTCAAACAAGACAAAAAAAAAATCAAAACTTGAAAAATTCAAGTAATCAAACTTTAAAATTTTATCTTAAAAATTTTGAGTGTGATTAATTTGATTCAATTTTGAAATATTATTTCAAAGCAAACAGAGTACCAAAATATTTTCTGTTGTCTGATTTAAAAAAACTATAACTTGAATAACCATCAGAATATAAAATTTAGTTAAAAATCAGAATTTGTGTGATCAAAATTTTTTTTACACAAAAAAATGTTCTTTCTTAAAAATATATAATTGTGTTTATGGTGTCTACCATGTACATGATAGAGAAATTCAACTTAGAATTTTTTTAGTGCAAAAATTACCCAAAACTTAAATAGAACTTGATTAAAACTCGACTAGAAAAGGAAAAATGTCTACACCAACACTCTAGTTTGTAAATACCTATTTTCTTGTTAAATAATCTCTTTGTTGATTGGCAGCAGTCTAACATGTTAACTGTCCCCCTCTTTTTATCGTAAAAGTCTTAATGTGTTTGTTCCTACTCTTGTTTCCTGTACCCATGTATGGTAAATATACAGAGTAGGGCCACGCTCATACAATGGGCTGGGTTTCAGAGCCCTCATGTAAAGTGGAACATTGCCTTTTGTAACTTTCAAATGCATATACAATCCTAATACATGTTTACACAATCATATACAAAGTGTGTAATAGAGCAAGACTTTAAAAACTATACAAAAGTAGTCGAATTAAAAAGAAAGAAAACTATTGAATGATCACTCGAGACGCCATAGTTAAAATCATTAGATAGTGCTCAACACTACTTTAAACAGACTGATTCACTGACAAAATGGCGGCCAAAGCGATTCACTGTGTGCATAGTACTGAAAAATGCTGGAAGAGTGAGGCAAGCGCTGAACATAGTAAACATGTATATTATTAAAAACCGCTCTATTTTCGGAGCACTGTAAAGTGGGGCCCTACTTTATCACATTAGTAACACATAAAATAATCTTATTTCACACAGCGGTTCCATGTTTACATGCATATTTTCAATTCTAAGAGTAAATCAATTTTTGGTCTTTGTATGAGTTATGGGGCTTAATATTGTTATTAAAGACTATATTAATCAAATTCTTATATGCACCTTATTTCTAAGTCTAATGTATCAAAGGTTATTCTAAACTACATACAATCCACCCTTCATTGGAAGGACTTTGATTTGACAGAAATGTTACTAGATCTACTTTCCTGTATTCATACATCAAGTCATATGATCTGTATCACTTTTGATAGATATCACCAATACATATAAGATAACATTAATTCTGCAGTACAAATTTTATTAATTTTGGCCTCAAAAAATTGTTGTATTTTCTAAAAGGAGCTCTCTATTAAAATTGGACTGTAGCTCTTTTGCAAGCCCTAATAGGGTCTGTAGTCGAGTAATGTAATTCTAAGAAAATATTCTTTTTTTTTTGTGCAGCACTATTTTTGCAAGTTAGATTGTTATATTTGTTCCTTGTCCTTAAATATAAATTTAAGTATAAAACATATACTCTGATTTTTTTTTTTTTGTATATAGAAATTTAGTTTATTTTGTCAGAAAATCTGGTATAAATATTTAAAGGGATTTGTATTTCCAATTTACATTTTTAGGTAGGCCTACATATTTATTTATGAAAAAAGATGGATTGGCACAATATGGCTCTTACAGTATAGAAAAAAAAAGAACAAAACTTATCATATAATTTTTCTAAATCCTATTTTTACTGAACAAACCATATTGTGTCTTGTCTTTTTATTATTTTGTTTATACATACATTTTTACTCACTATTCTTCCATGCATGAAATTGCCTTGGTTATATTAATTATTTTAAGTGTGAAATTGAAGGATTTCTAGCTTGGAATTCTAGTGAGTCAAGTCTTATACTTTTGGTTTGGATTATAATGTTTCCAAACAACTTTTGATGTATGGCAACTTTTTTGAAAATAATATATTCTATAAGTGGTAATTTTCTTTAAATGTTGTTCCAAAGTTCTTATTTGTGATAGTGTTCACTAGTTTCCAACATTAATAAAAATATGTTTTGAATACCATTGCAATCAAGGAAACCTAGCATTTGAGTGTATGTTACTAATTTTTTTATTTGACTTTAATTAGTTTAATTTTTGTTGCACATACAATAATTATATTATTATATTTACTATTTTAAATCTTGTACATACATTTTTTCTTGTTTGTAAATGCTTGTTAAAGAAGCTTTTTTTTGTTGCAACCTTTCATCATTTAATCTTTTATGAATGATATACACTGATATTTCCTCAAGAGTTTATCCACATTTGTCTTGTAAATACCGTCTATATATCATTTTTTGATAGCAGAATCTGTTATATGAATATAACAATTTATATTTCAGGAGAACATGTTAATGTTAATTGATCAAAGTACTGGGTGTCCGCCATGAAACTCCACTCTACTGAACTGTATGTGTTTAAAATGTTGGTTTCTCTTGTTAGACACCCTATATTTATGATTTTTATATGAGCCTCAATCATTCATGATTAATTTGCTGTTAAATGCATATTTCTCGATCATCAAAGTGAATAAAGTCACAGATTTGAAATTATATTCAGCTAAAAGTGATTGTATTGAGCTTTCAGATAAATTAAGTTATGCATAGCTAATTGCAAATCAATAATTCATCTTTAAAATTAAAATCAAATGGATTGCTTGAAACAGTCACAGTGGCTCTAGTCATTGTAATTTTAAATTTTGGGCTACCAAGGTGACTTTATACTTTAGTGGTGTATGGATATCCTTCGATTGTAATGGTTTTCTTAAGTCTGAAAACGCCACCTACATAAACCTTGTTATCTATTGATATAGTATTCATAATCCAAGCTGTTTCACATCAACTTTCTCTCTTTCTCCCTAACCCTCTGTTCATTAGCTGTAGTATCTTGTTTAATTTGTTTTACAATAATTTAATTACATGAAAATATGTATTTTAATATTTTCTATTGCAAATATATATTTGTTTGAGGAATGGTTAGTTTAAGGGGTGCATACTTAAAAATGAGCTTTTGTTTACAAAAAATCCTACTAGACCTCTAAGCCAAATTTCACCAAACAAGTTTGTATCAAAAGATTAAATAGCTAAGACCAAGGAATAATCATGCAACCATTAGAATTAGGTGAGTTGGGTTTGACTGTGAATTTGTAGCAACAAGATGGTATGATATTTCATACACATTTCCTTAAAACATTAGCGACGCTGTACATCATGGGTGGTATGGTGTAGGTTTCTCGTATAGAGTTAGTGGCCACTGATGGTCACACACTATACTGTTTATATAACAGCTCAAGCCCCTGCATTTAAATCTGGCGGTTCTATAATGCTGCTACAGCTGTAGGAACAATACATATTTGTAGGTTTACCACCAGTGGTGCATTGGACAGTATATTTGGAAGCTATTATCATACACTTGATTTTTGGTAAGAGCTAACATTTTTTTGACACTAACTGATTTTTCTCACTTTTTACTTAAATTGCACAGTATGTCACTAATTAAATATAGTGTTTGGCAAACCATTTTTCACTGACCACCAGTGCTACATGAAAGAAACCGAAAACACGTTTCAAGAGGTTCATTATACCAAAAATACATTCACTTCCATTCTAAAACACATTAAATCAGTACAAGTGCATACAAATAATAACCTATTCCAGGATATTTATTCTAGCCTTGAGTAATGTTATGAATATGTTACATTTTTATCAACATTCAGTAGTGATAATACATCTGCGTTGGTGGCTGCATGGTCTAACGCGTTACTCTCGCAGTATACTATATTGCTGATGATGAGAATATCGAAGTTTGAATCTCAATCGGGTGTATAGAGGGTGGTTTTTTCAAAATGTTTTTCCACTCTCCCTCCACACAAATGTGGGTACATTTCATTTAAATATAACCTTCCCAATCCCTAAAACCATTAGCATAATTAGTACACAAACGCATAACCCAAATGGGTGCTAAGATACGGTGTTAAAAAAAGTTGTAATTGAGCTGGCTTTAGAGTTTACAAAATGTAATTACTAGCCAACCTTTGCTGCATTTCATTAACTGCCATTTTCCCTATATACAAATGTATTTTTAAGAATGCTTTTTATTTTTTCAATTTTCCCAGTTTGAAATTATATTTCCAACAAACTATAACTAATCTTAATATTATTTTGTACACTATAATTATTTCTTTAATTGATAAATTGTATGTATACATCTAGGCCTACCACTTGTGCTAGTTTACACATTAAATTATGTCTATATAGCAATCCTAAAACACAATACATGTTTAAATACTATATAGCCTTTGAATAAATTTCAAGTCGAACCTGTTTTAAAAACCTTCATGTTATGTATTAGTTTAAGAGATTATTAATTTATAATCGGACCATTATTTAAATGATAAAACTTAGTGTGTTTCTCTGATACATAAGAATGAAATTCGGTTTGAGTGTTTTAAATTGTTCATTATAATATTAGGGGTAATTTAATATAAGTCACTGCCCGAAGTAGAATGTGCTGATATATCTACCATATTAAGATCAATTATTTTTTATTCAATGACTTTCGATGCTGTATTTTTTACTATTATACCTTGTTTTCATAATGGTGCAAGTGCATTAATTTAGATAATAACTGATTATATATTTATTTGTTAGTCACTTTTGAAAATTATGTAATAAATGTTGCAGATATGCAAAACTCAATGTTTTGAAAATAAAATTGTTATGTTTATGAGGAACAAAAAAAAAGTTTTATATTCATATTTAAAAACATGAACCCAATATCAAGGATATATATTATTCTTATGGTTTGACATCTGAATGGGCATCTACTGTTTGATGATATTTAATTGGTTTTGTTTGAATTGAAGATGGATTAGATTAAAACAAAGTTAGTTTAAGGCAGACACAATAAAATACAACTTATTTTAGTAGTAGCCTAAGTAGAAGGGTCTAGGTAGGGAGCACAGATTAACATAATCGAGACATGTGTTTGCACACTCCATTAGATTAAAGAAAAAATGATATATTTAAAATGGGGTTAAATCATTCTTAGTTATCATGATTTAAATCTATCAAACTTTTGCTCAACATTTTAATGCTTTTGTTGTAGTAATGATAGCTCTTAGCTATATGGAATGGTTTTTCCCCCCTCTCTCTATCTCACTAATGTTATACTTTATCTTTGATTTTATTTACTTTAATTTATTTCTTCATTCCCACCTTGTGTTCTCCAATTCCAAAAGTAAGAGAGTCACATAATTATATAGTCCTCCCGAACTTCACAGATTCAATGCTACCCAAGGTATCAGGTTCAACTCCCTTATTGGCTAAAGCTGTTTGTTGTTTGGGGATAGCACACATACTACAGTGAAAATATATTTTTCTCCTTGTCTATAAACTTCCTATTCTTAACACACACAAGAGTTCAGGGAATCTAATAATGGTTTTAATATTATTATATATACCTACGATAATATATGTATTATATTATATTTTTATAATATCTATCTAGTAACTAACTGAACCTGACTAAACCTAACCATTTTAACCTTCCATGCCATCATATCCCTTTGCTTCTCATTACAAATATTTCAATAAATATTAGATCATTTATTTTAACAATATTACGATATTATGAATAAAAAAAAAATAGTTGCCACATAGAAAGTTAGAAAGTTTAGATTTTGATAGGTAGGAATAGTTTATAACACTATATATTAGTGCACTAAAATACATACTTTGGAAATTATCATTCTATTTGCTGAAATATTCTTGTTCGTATAAAGATAAATAAAACAATTTTTTAAAGTTATTAAACAAAGACAAAAATATTTTCATAGGTTGTAGTATAGTTCTTTATTTTGATATTCCATGATGTATGTTGTTTCACAAAGGAAAATGTTTTACTGCACATAAGTTGCAACCTCTATAACTTATACAAAGTTGCAACTTATTGACACAGAGTTTTGTGTTATCACTTAAAATTCAGGCCACTTGATCAAACGGTGTACAATACCTCGATTATTCTTAGCTCTTAAATCCCACTAAGCAAGGCTGTAATCAGGGGGGAGGGGGTTATGGAGGTTCAACCCCTCCCCCCCCCCTAAAATTTTATGAACAAAATATATATGACTTTATTTATCGTTAAAACAATATAAAAATTAAGGCACAAGTACAAATTAGGAGGCTGTGTTACCATAAAAAGCACTTCAGATAGCTTCTAGAGGTGTTTGATATTTAGAATTTTTTATAGCCTTAGGCAGTTATGGTGTTATGTTGCCATAAAAAACATATCAGATAGCTTCTATAGGTGTTTAATATTTAGAATTTTTTATAGCCTTAGGCAGTTATGGTGTTATGTTGCCATAAAAACACTTCAGATAGCTTCTAGAACTATTTATCATTTATAATTATTTCTACCCTCCGGCAATTGGGGGATGTGGTTTGTGATTCTAAATTCCTAATTAACATAATATTCATTAAAGCTTTTATTGGATAAATAAAGATTATATGTTATACACAATTCTTTCAATACTATTTTGTATCAAGGAATCAAATTTGGCATATATGACCTTTGATATTGTTCTTTTTGTTATTTGCTTAAATGGTTTACTTTCAAAAGATTTTACTTTACTTTCAGGTTTTGTTGACCTTTGGAGGCCAAAAGTGTTGAGGTTTGGAGCAAGTTCCCATTTCCTCCTCAGGATTCACAAAGACAAGAAGACTATTACAACATCGATCAAGACAGCTCTATTTTCCTGGCTGGAAACACTGTTGACATTATGCAAAAGAAGAAATCAGTGAAAAACTAAAGTGAAAGCGAAAATAAAAGTAAAATTGATAGCAAGAAGCATAACACTAATAAGTGAGCCAATTTCACAAATGAACTAGAATTGTATTTTTTTGGTTCCATACTATAATATAAATTACACACCTCAAAGATCAATTGTTTTAGTGATTGGTGGAGAAACAGGATTGAGTAACTTCTCTTACAGTCTAGCATATAAAAGGAGTGGAATGTCCCACTCAGTAATAATGTGAATAGCCTCAACAATGGAACAGATTTAGGAGCTATTGTGTTTTATATAAAAACGACAATCCTTGCAACAGACATAAAAAAAATTTCAAACCAATTGTAGGGACAGCTTTTTAAAAATTTGAGATTTTTCCATTAGAAATTTATAAACTATAACTAGTGTTTAGTATCTACACAAAAAATTGTTAAAGAACAAATGTAGCACATTTATAATTTGAGAAAGCTTGATTTTATTACGATTTTATTTTATGTTTGGTCAATGGTAATAACAACAATAAAGTGCTCGTAAAGTTATCTCTGATCATCTGATCAGATAACATAACGTCCACATAAGCATTAAAACATTACACCACATTATTTTTCGAAGCACTGTTACATTTTATTCCGTTTTGAAAATCATGGTTGATTATTGGTATGTCATTAGTTCTACTTTTGAAGAATCCTGAGGCTTCTAATACCATAAAGATACCTGGAACAAAAGAATTTCTTTGAATTTGATTTTTAACAAATATTTTAGTAAGTAAATGGTAAGACTCAATTATACAAACTTTCTTATAATAATAGCTTGAAACAAAATTTTCAAAAATAGGTTTCTAGTTACCTACCCTTAAGTAAGTTTTTCTAAGCAAAACAAATATTTTGTTAGTCACAATAGTTATCATCATCACTGTTTCTATCCTGTGGCTGATTCGGTTTAGTAAAATGCCTCTCTCTTCCTCTATCATTCCACCACTTCCTCCTTTAATTGCTTCCATTCTTATCCTCTCACTTGCACACTTTATCTTATCTGCCACTCCCATCTCTTTCTCAGCATCCTCTCCTTTTCAATCCTTATTACATGTTCATTTCTCTACTATCTCATGTACTTCCACTCTTTCCAGGATAATTTCATTTCATATCCTATTTCTCCTGGTGACAGATAACATGCTCTTCACAAACTTCATTCCCATGGTCTTCACGTTTCTACTCTCTCTTACAATCACTGTCCATGTTTCTGCTGGATGTGTAGCAATGAGTACAAAGTACACCCTATACAACACTTCCTTACACTTCAAGGGCACTTCGCTTCTCTACAGCAGAGCTCTTATACATCTACAAAAAAACTGCCCCTGCTGTCTTCTTCTTATTAGATCCTAACTACTCCCACCCTTCGCCTCAATCACGCTTCCAAGACATTTTACACTTTGTACCTTTCTCAGCTCTACTACATCCAACTTTAAAGCTTTACTAGGCCTTAGTTGTCCTCTTCCTTGTAATTACCATAACTTCACACTTCACCATGCTCAATTTCACTCCACACTCCTTCACTTCCTCATTCCACTCCTGTAGTTGTTCCTGTACTTCCTCTTTCTTCTTCCTCCTTGCCACTTTACTCATTAGTATTTCCATTACCCCACCATTACAAATATGAGAGCACTCCCCTTCATTCCATTTTATATTTGAAACCACTACTTACACCCCTTCTCCATCTTAACACAACTCATGTTATCCTCATACATGCTTTTTACTCTCATTACAAACTCCTCTTTCCATTTCAGCACCTTCCTTTAATTTTCTTTCATAATATTCAATTATTATTATTATTATTATTATCATCCCAATAAAGATTCATATTTTATTAATTCCAAACAAAATTGTTCAAACTTGATGGACTTGGTGGACAAAGTGAACAACTATGGCAGTATGGCTAGAGAGAGGTTGATCATGGTCATTGAGATAATGTTGCCTGTTTCTTGATTCATAAAAAGGTTTAGGCTTGGATTCTGCAGTTGCCTGTTCAAACTTGTGTCCTCGCACTATGTAGATGGATAAACTGTTTTATTTATATTATATTTAATTATCATAATAAAGCATGTTATTGTTTGTATAGAAATTACTGATTGGTGTGAGTAGGCCTGCTTATAAGTAAAGGAGGGCCATTCTTTGCCCAAACACATAATCAGATTGTGATTCATGCTATAGTACTAGAGTAGTACGAGCCCTCCCCAGTAGTTACAATGCTTCCCAGCTTTGTAGGTGGGAACTTATCAATATATAACAAAATCCAAACAGGCTTGCTAACTCCCTAAAACACATGTTTGTTTAAGGTCTAAACTTGATGCTTATTCTGTTCTTTAGTTAGGCCTGTCAAGGTGGCTAAATTATATGTCAACATTTTTACATTGAATTTCTCAAAATGTTTTAATAAATGTTATTAAAATTTTTGACATATTTTTTAGTATTAATGTTAATGTGAAATATTATGTACATGTTTCATGCCAATCACCCAACAAGCAGAATGAAAAGAAAGTGGAAAAGAACAAAGTTGAAAAATCATTGTATTAATAATTTGTCACTCATGATAACACTTGTACTTTCAAATAATTTCTTAATAAATTTTATATATAGTTAATAAAGTGTTGGTTTAATTGTTATCCCCATCATCATGTGTTGAATCCACCATTTGACAATCTGAATCTCCATTTTCCCTGCAAATCTCAAATTTGAATCTTAGCAAAAATTCTGAACAAATGAGAAAATAGAAAGAGTGATTAGATGTTAAAAAAAAACATTTTTGGACCATTTTATACAGTTAAGTAATAAATTAATGGTTAGGGGTTTTTAATTCCATCCAAAAATTATGTTGGGGCTTATTAGACAGCCACCAATAAGTTAAGATAAAACAAATTCTAATTCAAAACTTAAGAAAAAGATTTTTTTTATCCAATCTTTTCTCAAATATCCTGAAAATTCAAATTTTATAATCCTAGCCTCTTCAAATTATATGGGTATATACATTCTCCTAAAATAGGCATCAAGAAAAAGCCAAAACTATATAAATTTGAAAGATTCCAACAACTCATACTAGGAAAGTATAGAACTCCAAGAGGTATAAAAATCTAGTAAAACTAGTAAAATAATCCTCTAAAAAAGAGGTGTTAATTCGGTATTTTCTTGGTACTTGGAATAGGAATACATAGCAATCCAAGAGGTATCAAAATCAGACCTTCTGTAGAGTTATGTTTTCTTAATACAAGTATTAGCTAAAGTTGCCAATTACCACCTCCTTTTTAGAGGAATTTTTTGGTATTAGGAAAACAGAGGTGGTAATTCAGGATTTTGTTAATACTTACACTAGGAGAATATAGTACTACAGGAGGTACCAGAATCATACCTTTTGGAGAATCGTGGTTTTGAATGTTTCTTTTAGTTTAATATCTATATTTGAGATAACTTTTTCTTATTTTTATTGGGATAGTATAAAACCTATGAGGCATTTAAAATTCATATGTGCTTTTTAAGGTTTTCTACCTGCAATTGTCAATGGCATTAAAAGATTTTCACGATTAAAGCATCTTTCAAGTAGTTCTATTCAGAGTGTGTACTGTTTTCATTATTTGAGACACGGTTAAAACTTTTTCGGTTATTCTAATATATTAAATTATTTTTATTACGGTTGTCTCTCTGCCTATTAGGCATAGCAGTGTCTTATGCTCTACCTACAAATACATCAAAGTGTCTTAAGCTCTAACCACCATAGATATAGCAGTGTCTTAGGCTATACCCACCAGAGACTTAACAGACACACAGCAGTGTCTTAGGCTCTAATCACCAGATACATATCAGTGTCTCAGCCACTACCCACCAGACACATAGCAGTGTTATAGCCACTACCATTCAGATACCTCCGAAAGAAGTTGTGCTACGGATCTTTATCGCTCAAGAAAAAAAAGCAGTCGACCTATGCTGGGTTTGAACCCATGAACATCGGGTCTTGAAGTGAGAACTTTACACGAAGATCATCGAGGTCGACAAATTAGTTGGGATAACCATTCAAATGTTAAGGAAGGCCTCAAGCAACGTCTCTTCCAAAAATAACAAATAAAGCCACGTTAAAAACATTCTGATCTCACTTGAACAACCTAGTTACATACAAGTTGTTCTACACCAGTTCACACGTGGGGAAGACCCTCTATCAAAGTTGTATCACTGTATCTATTATAACAGATACTGACTATGAAATAGTTATCTATAGCTAGAGTTGATAATTTAAGGTTGGCCTTGGTGGGTAAGGTGATTGCCTCAGGACCCGATGTTTATGGGTTCAACACAGTCAGGGTCGACGAATATTTATTAAACTATAAGAATTCTTTGCACAACTTCCTTCGGAGGAGAAGTAAAGCTGTTGGTCCTATGTCGATCGTGACCTGTGAAAGAATCCTGGATGGTATGTGAAAATACCTTACCAGCAAAATTGGTAGGACCCATCGCTCTCGCTTATAGACACTCTCGTGTCCTGATATACTCAATTGTTTCAGAAAATGTGCTTTTAATACCTCAAATAAATATTAAATAATAATAATAATAATAATAATTTAGGCCCTGTATAGTTAAAGACCCGCCTTGGTGGCGTAGTTAGCTAACGCGCTAGTCATGTTGAACTCAACTGCCGAGGACGGGAAGATCGAGGTTCGAATCTAGGTCGGGTGAACTGGAATTGGTTTTTCCTAAATGGTTTTGCACTCTTCCCCCACGCAAATGTGGGTTCACTTCCTCTATACTCAACCTTCCCAATTCCTAACCCATTGGGGTAAATAGTACTTAAGCGTATAACCCGAACGGGTAGTAAGAAGCAGTGCTAAATTATTATTATTATTATTATTATTATTATTATTATTATTATTATTATTATTAAAGGAATTTACAGTAGGATTTTAGAAGGAAGAACCTTTGTCTAACACATATTATACAAATCTGCTAGAGCAAATTCTAAACCAGTAATGAGAAGGACTTTATTATCTGATATATTTCCACACGAGTTGTATTGCTATATCTCGTTAATGAGGCCATGAGTAATTAATGTGATATAAAAGTTCTCTAACACGTGCCCATATAAGTTGTTTAGCTATATCTGTTTATAACAGATGCTGGACCAGTGATGTGAAAGGCGTAATATCTGATAGAAGACGGAGCACTGCCGTCTTGTTAAGAGTGCTTAGCTGTTATCTGCGTCTAAGTAATTTTTTGGATTCACGAAGTAAATATACCACGTCTGTAAAACACTTCATTTCGAAATTCTCACAGATGCCATCTTTTCATGTTGTTAAGAAGTAATTTACAGGCAAGTTTTTAATATCACAATAATTATAAA
Source organism: Timema genevievae (assembly GCA_902155825.1). Classification (NCBI taxonomy): domain Eukaryota; kingdom Metazoa; phylum Arthropoda; class Insecta; order Phasmatodea; family Timematidae; genus Timema; species Timema genevievae. Next base: position 239,271 of record CABFWO010000125.1, read on the forward strand.
TGTCTATTGTTTAGTTATATTTTTATTATGATTCTACAAATATGACTACCCATATTCAATGGGGAGCCCAGAAATTTGATTTTGTGTGTGTGTGTATGAAGAAAGGGGGTTAGGGAGAATCACATCCTGTGTATAAGCTAATATTTCAGTTTTATTTTCTAATCGAGTGTATTTTTTTTTACTATCAAGTAGTGTGCCTCGTAAAATATAAACTAAACATTCGAATCATTTTAAGTGCGTCCAATACAAAAATAAAGATTTAGGAAGGTTCAAGTGGAAATGGGAACTTTAATTTTCCCGTTAATGTTCATCATCTATTCATGTAATTGTCTTGAAATTGTATCTTTTCGAAAATTTAACATCGAAACCATATTTGAGTCTATTTTAAATGTTTAGCCAAGATAGCCAAAGGTCATAAGTGGCAATCCCTTGAATAAATACGTCCAAAAGGTTATCACTAGTTAAGTTGGCGTCTAGATAACTCCATATAAGACACTTGTATTACGAATAGCAACGTACAAAGCGGATTTGTTGAGCAATGCAAAACTAGTGCACATAAAAACTTGTTTAGAAAGTGTGCTTGATATTGTTTTTATTGAGGATGGGGTCTTTTGAATCCTAAAATCCTTAAGGATTATTAGAGATTCGATAGTTTAAGAATATTTTTAATTCGAGAACTGAAAAGAAAAGAAACTTTTTGAAATTGAATTTATTTTTATTTATTTTGGGCTTTTCTAAACATATTTTTAGGACAAACTTAAAAATTGGATCTCAGACCACTTATTTACCACTTACCTTAAGATATATATATATATATCTTAAGGTAAGTGGTAAATATATATATATATATATATTAGCACCGCGTCTTACCCGTTCGGGTTATACGCTTGTGTACTAACTACGCTAATGGTTTAAGGTATTAGGAAGGTTATATTTAGAGGAAGTGTACCCACACTTGCGTGGAGAGAGAGTGGAAAATCATTTAGAAAAAAAACACCCTCAGTACACCCAACCTATATTCGAACCTAGATCTTCCCATCATTGTCATAGATGGAGGTACGGGCTTTTAAAAGATAGCAAGTAGCAATATGGCAGCCTATTCCAGCAAAACCGACCAGATAAGGAAGCCCCCGTACACTTTACCCGGATGTGTCATTAGTTGGTATTATATGACCCTCTACCTCAGCCGGGAATATTATGTTATTCTAGTTGGTGCTGTCTATACAATCGGCACAATCTAAGCAAGAAATTTCATGAAATAAACACTTGCATTTTTTATTTGAAATGATCAAGTCAGACACATTAATAACATTCATGAATAGTATTAGGTTAAAAAACAACAAATTAATTCTAAATAACGACATTGTATACTACAAAATGAGATAAAAATCAAATGATTGGAGTATGAAAAGAAAAGTGTTTATATATTATTAATAATGATGTAATTGTACCACTTTTAAACTGTTTACACATTAAAAAATATTTTTCTTTAACATATTATTAATATTTCAGTGTGTACAACTCATATGAATGTTTAGTTATAGTTAAGCTCAGCCCCATTATATTAATTACTTTACCTTAACAATTGTACGCAAAAAGCTTAAAATATAAAGTTTGATCCCTTAGAACTCGTGGACTGTAATGATTTGAAATCATTTAATAAATAATTACAAGTATACACTTATTAAAACTGTGCAGTAAAATACTTACTGTCGATGGACATTAGGTACCGTACGTTCATATAGACAATACCGGCTAACATTGAATATAACTAAGTAGCCAAGGAGATAAGAAAAGAAGGGTGAATCCCGATACATTTCGATAACCGTAGAGAGCTGAAGGAGGGGGTAGAGGACAGGGTGCATTGGCGGTCTAAGTTCACTGACAAAAGGAATGGACCTGTCGTAGGACAGAAAACATAAACATAATAATAATAATAATAATAATAATAATAATAATAATAATAATAATGAGTCCAAATTCTAGCGCGCACACACACACACACACACACACACACACACACACACACACACACACACACCTCTTATACATAACTACATATATATAGAAGACAGAC
>CABFWO010000125.1:241364-269882 GCA_902155825.1 Timema genevievae
ACACACACACACACACACACACACACACACACACACACACACACACACACACACACACACACACACACAAACAGGCAGGTGAGTAGATTACGTGTTAGCAGCCACCGTGTTAGTTGCCACCCGTGCAAGTAGACACCCTGTGGCGGCTAGGAAGAGAATGTGTACTATTTGCATGTTTTGATGTCTTCTATTTTATTCAAATTTCGCTATATAGGCTAGCAGGTGGCTAGCCTAACCTAACCTAACCTAACCTAACCTGACCTAACCTAACCTAACCTTTTTAATTGGGAGGTACGCCAGAGCTGCACACCATCTACATACGTTGTAAATAGTACACATTCTCTTCCTAGCCACACGAAAACATGTAAATAGTACACATTCTCTTCCTAGCCCCACGAAAACATGTAAATAGTACACATCCTCTTCCTAGCCACCACAGGGTGGCTACTAACATGTTTTTCTGCAGGGTGGCAACTAACACGGTGGCTGCTAACACGGCACGGGTGAGTATAGGTACCAGTCTCGTCTAGTCTGGTTTTCCTGTGACGGGAAGGTCAGGGCTCGAATCCCAGCAGGGTGTACTCAAGGTGTTTTTTTCCCACCTAAATGGTTTCCCATTCTCCCTCGATGAAAATGAGAGCATTTTTACTTTAAGTTCTAACTTCCCCATCCCCACTCGATCTTCCTGTTATCAGCAGTCAAGTGTTTTACAAGGATGACGTCTTAGAAATTGTGTTTTTAACTGGGGTTATAGGAATCAAATAAAGTTGGTATGGGAATCGATCTCTGAACAGTTATTTAAAAAAAAGTTACATTAGAATAAACTATAACTGTTATCATTACGGCTTGTTTATTCGTAATTTGTCGTTTTTCTATGAATAAATATGATAAAATCGCTATGAGTTTCTTTAATCTGTTCTGTTCCTAGCTTTTACTCCCTCTTAAGTTGACAATTTGATGTGATTTGTGATTTTTATTCATCCAGAGCTAGGCCTGCACTCAGCCCTTCAGTTGGCTAGTGCTGCCCGCACCATATGGTAGAAATCCCATGTACAAGGGGAGTTAGGGAAGTGTGGTGGTTTCTTGTTGCTTTCCACACTGAATGTCTATGAGCGTGCGCGAAAGGACCGACCAATTTTGCCGGCAAGGTATTTTCACTGATAATCCAGGGATCTTTTACATGCCACGATCGATATGCGACCGACAGCTTTACTTTCCCCCAAAGGAGGTTGTGCTACGGATTTTTATCGCTCAAGAAAGATCCTTCGACCTCAGTTATGTTTGAATCCATGAACATTGAGTTCTGAAGCGAGCACCTTGCGCCAAGACACCCAGGGTTGACCGTTCCTATCTATTTCATGTGTAAAGTAAGACCAAGCTATTGACATTTTTTTGAAGTCATACTTGTACCTAATATGAATGATGACGATTTTGACAGTGTGATAAATGTGATATGGGGACATATTGGGAAATCCATTGGAGGTTTGTAATCGCACAAAGGCTAAGAACCGCCTGAATTAGACAATTCGACCATTGAAGCGGGTAGCTTGGTGTAAATCTCAGCTAAAGCTTTATTTTAAGTTACTTGGCTTTGTTATATAATCCAGCAATACTTCTTAAAATTAAAATCATGTTAATTACCTACTTATTCTATGTCATTAAAAACTCGAAAGCTCATTGCCGCACTTACAAAAATACGTAAACTATCCTTATCTTGAGCTAGTTCTATCTAGTCCACCTCATTATACCCTATCCCTTCTAATGTTACCCTCCCATCTGCGTCTAGGTCTTACCAATGGACTCTTCCCATTGGGTTTACCAGTCAATATCTTGAAAATAATTCTAGATTCTTATATTCGTGTTGCATGTCCGCCCACCGTACTAATAATTAACTAATTAAACTAGCAAACTTGTTCGCAAATTGCACCAAACTTAGCCAAAATATTCTGTTTACCGCCTTTTCTTTCCTCGATAAAGATCTTGACTCCGCTAAAAGTCCGAGAACGACCCATTGCCACGTACCAGCGGTTCAGGAGATGCGCCTTTGGTGATCGGGGGGCAGGGCGGAGGTGCTGAACTTTTCGACTTCCGGTAAAAATTGTTGTAAATTTAATAGTGGTTGAACATCTTCAGGTCAACACATTCCTATTAAAGAGGTCATTTGTAAATTTAGATCCTTAAAATAGGTCGAGAACTTTATTTTACTCTAAATAATTTAAAAGTTATCTGTAACAAGGAAAAAAAAGGCTCGGTTCCATTCCCCCTCTTTAACAAATGGTGTTGTCATATCCGTCCTCTTGGTCTGCGGTTTTTTTTTCGATTCCTCCCCCTCGAACACCGCTTCTTCGTCCCACAACAAGGAGAATTTTCCAAGGAGTGGGAGGGGAGGCAGGAAATGAAATGCCAGACGACATCCACATGGTGCAGCATTTGAGAGATAGATAATACTTTGGAGAGAAGTTATCTATCTATCTCACTCTTGATTCTTATGTCGGGGACCCGAGAGCTCTGTCGAGGTCCACATGTTATAAAGTTCACAGTGGCGTGCTTAGGAAGAGGATACGACGAGGGACAAACCGCGAATTGGAACCGTCGGGGGTTTTGCTGATGAACTGACCAACACACCTCTTTTTTTTTTTTTTTTTTNTTTTTTTTGGGGTAAGTCCTGAAAGCATTGTTTCTCATGTTTTGAAATCATATTCGATAATATTTAGAGTCAAAACCAGAGGTACATGAAAGTTTTGTTGTTAGGAGGTTGGGGACTAAACGTTTGTTTGAAATTGGTTCCAAAATTACATTCCAATTTTTATAGGAAGAGCAATCTGTCAGCTAGAAAATTTACTAGGCCTACTTTAAATAAGTCATACGTCAAGTAATTTAGTATTTAACTGTCCCTTTTGATAGATATTATCACTAAAACTAACACAAACATTAATATTACAGTAAAATATTATAATTTTAAAAGGAAAAAAACTTGTTGATAGCTTCTAAAAGTTTCTTGCTACCAAAATCTTGCTTTATTTGAATGTTTGGCAAAGATTAAAAATAAATGGACCTTCCCCCATTGAACATTGGGCTTCACTAGAAGCTGTTTAGAAACTGTTGGTTGGAGTGTAGAGGACGTGAGAAAAGTTTTTTTTAGCAAAACTCTTTTTTAGCCAACATAAATAAAATATTTCTCCAGTAGAAATATAAAAGATTTTCTTCACATGGTGATATTAACAGTTCCTGAATACATATCATGAGCATAGGGGCATTAGATGACAAACTTTTTAAATGAAGAGTAAAAGTTGACATTAAATTTCAGGACACCCTTGACAAATATTCAAGAACTGTTGATTATCACCATGTGGAAAAAATTAAAATACATGTTTCTACTAAATAATTTTTTATTTATTTTGACCAGAAACATATTTTAATATAAAAATTGCAAAAGAACTGGCCTTAACTCGCGTCCCCTTACACCCCACCTTAAATGGCAATCATAGGTAATTACGCATTCTTAAAATGCATATTTTTCTTGTACACAGTCTAGAATACACTTTAAAAAATCACAAAATGAGCTATTTATTTTATGTAAATAGTTTTGGACATATTTTTATTTGTATACATACATTTATTTTATCTTTCAATCTCAAAGTATCTTTAGAGAAAATAAAAACAAAAGCAGAGTAGTTTTTTTTTGGAAGAATACTCATATTTTTTAGCCCATGTAACAAATGGTCAAAAAGACGACATTTAGAGGGTGATAATAACTCCTCTTTAAGGCTATAAGCAATAATTTAGGTTAGAAATCAATATTTTTTTTGGGTACACTATACCTTAAACACCCCTCCCTCACTGATTTTTGCGCCACTGGCTTTGAAGGCACTTTCTAAACACAGTGGACAAGTCGCAAACATCTTAACTTGGGACATTAACATTTGAAGATGAACAATAAACCCTTCTGTAGGTGTTGGTTATCTCTGACAAACACTACGTTATTTTAAAACCTTGGCTGTGTTCGAATAAAAGTTCTCTAGATTTGTGTACGATATTTCATATACTGGTCCACTTGATCTCTACGTAGGTTATCGTAGGTTATCTAGTTACCATGATCTAGTGTGGGTGGATTAACTCCAAGGTACCAAATTAATCCCTACCCCTTAGATTAATTAAGCTGTTAATAATATTGGTATCGACCGCACTAATTAGAATATAACTTAAAAATGAAGTAAACACTACAGTCAAATTGTATTATTTTTAAATAGTCTGTAAGAAAGAAAACAAATTTGGATTAATTTTTTGGTTTGAATTATTTTGTCATGAGCTTACCTTCAGTTGCACAACTTTTTAAAAAAATGACTCAGTTTGTTCTAATTCACAACCCAAACCTTCCTTACGCCACAACATTTGTTTTAGCAACACGTATTTTTACCTTTTAAGGTTATAAGCACATGGGCTGATTACGCTAGTGAGTTTGAGAGGAGGAAGGTTGAATTTGAGAGAAAGTGTACCCGAATTTGTGTGGAGAGAAATTAGAACACTTTTTTTTTTAAACCACACTCAGTGCACCCGACCGAGATTCGAACCTTGATCTCCCTGTCATCGGCAGTCTAGTTTACCGCAATATAACATTTTACTGTAAGTGATCTAACCCGTATTCTTACTGGTTGTCTAACGGTCTAAGGTAGGTGTGTAAAACTGGTGGCCCGCGGGTCATATGTGGCCCGATCAGTGATTTTGTGCTGCCAGGCGACCTTGTTACGAACCAATAAATAATATGTTCCTATTCTTCTTATTATGAACGTTTGAGGGAACACAACACTTGGGAGTTTGGTAGAATTTAGGGAAATCTGTTATGTGAGGTTGGTGTAACAAATTTGTACCTCTTCAATAGGGATCAATTCCTAAAAATATATTGAATCTGCACTACTAATATATGCAATGTTTAGTTACACATCATACTTAGGTTAACATCTGTTTTTTATCACTGCTTCTTACTACCCGTTTGGGTTATACACTTATGTACTAATTACGCTATAGGAAGGATATATTTATAGGAAGTGAGCACAAATTTGCGTGGAGGGAGAGTGGATACCCATTTTGAAAAAAAAAAAACCCTTCAGTACACTCAATCGAGTTTCTAAACCCGATCTCCCTGTCATCAGCAGTCTAGTTTACTGCGAGAGTAGCACGTTAGACCACGCAGACACCGAAAATGGCTATATTCAGTTGTTTTCTAGCATAAATGTGAACAAAACACACAAGAGAAGTATCATATTTACGGATACATATAATTTTTTCAACAAATTATGACCCACTTCAGTGGCCGAATGGTCTAAGGCGTCACTCTCGTGTTAAATTGGCCTGCAGATGACAGGGAGGTTCGGGTTCGCATCCCAGTCGGGTCTACTGAGGGTGGTTTTTCCCTAAATGTTTTCCCACTAAGCTTCCAAGCAAATATTGGTAGATTACCTTTCAAATGTTTCTTCATCATTTCTACCCCATTAGAGTAGGCTAATTATCACAGGTATTAAGACGCGGTGATTATATAGGTATGGAAGTGACTTTGGCACAAGATTTAAAGCCCAATATTCACACCATTATTTTTTTTTTTTTGGCACCGCGTCTTACTACCCGTTCGGGTTATACGCTTAAGTACTAATTACGCTAATGGATTAGGAATTGGGAAGGTTGTATAGAGGAAGTGAACCCGCATTTGCGTGGAGGGAGAGTGGAAAACCATTTAGGAAAAACCACCCCCAGTTCACCCGACCGAGACTCGAACCTCGATCTCCCCGTCCTCGGCGGTCGGGCTCAACACGACTAGCGCGTTAGCCAACTACGCCACCGAGGCGGGTCATACCATTATTGAAAAAAAAAAAAGTTACAAATTTTTTGTAGAAAAATTGGGCTAGTTTTATATCAGGACAATATTTCTTTTGTATCAATACGAAACTGAATTAGTTAAGATCATGGTAATATATATTTTTTGAAATGTGATTCCCTCTATATTTTAAATTTTCAACGTGGCCCTTATGGCGAATGGCTTTCAATAGACTGAATTGCCGATGTTGAGGATATTGAGGATATTGAGCTCAGAATTTCAGCCAGGAGTCCTGTTAATTACTACTGTAGTGTTCCAATACTCTCTCCACGCTAATTCGTGTACACTTTATTTTAAAATATCTTTATCATTTCCATAACTTGGTTTAAACCTCAAGTCATCTGTGTTTAATATAATGAATGATTGAACAAAAGATATAAGTGACTAAAACATATGGAGATGATCTATTCTAGTCTGCTTCTATTTTGACGGGAATCGAACCTGGAATATTTGTGCTGGCATGTCAATGCTCTACAGCTGAGCTATCCAGATTAGTCCCGTTTTAATAGTCTTACATCACTCTCTGTTTTAATACCACTGCGGCTGTGTTTCTACTCTCTATTAACAGGGTTGCCAACTATACAGTCTCAAGCGATAGTACAATAACCTGAAGTGAATAATTTGTATTTTATCCGGCAAAATACTACGTTTGTTTTTCCACCGGGATTTAAACCAAATCTCTTGTTGTGATTGAGGAGTGTTGAGAGGAGGATGTTGGGGTGATATCGTTTTAAATTTAGGGGTTAAATTTCGTTAACATTGATCATTTGGCCTATTTTTATATAAAAAAAATATAATCAATTGTTTATATTATTACGCTACATCAGAGACCCAGTATATTAATTTTGTCGTAATATCCCAATTTTTTAGCACCACCTCCAACTACCCATTAAGCTTGCACGACTATGTACTAATTACACAAATGTGTTAGAGATTAAGAAGACTTAACTTAGAGAAGCGCACCCGAATTTACGCGGAGGGAGAGTGGAAAACCATTTGGGGAAAACCACCCTCAGTGTACCTGACCAGGATTGAACACGGAACCCTGATCTCCCCATTTTTTGGCAGCATATTCTAACAAGAGAGTAGAACGTTAGACAATGCGACCACCGAAGCGCGAAATTTTCCAATATTAGATCGCAAGACTGTACAGATGGTAAGTTATAGTAAAGTAGTATCCAGATCGTACAGTTGGCAACGCTGGCTATTAAGTAGTGGGGCGATTGCACAAGTTCTTCAATTACTCCTCCGCAACAAGCTCCAGGGAGTAAACAAGGATTATCTCCTTGGGATCTAGAAACACTAATAGGATCACTTTGCGTGGGAAATTAATAATATTAAACTCCTTCCTCTTTGTGATAAAAAAAACTATCCTCTAATTTAGTAGGTTGGTACCAAATTTTGGCCCTCCGGGAAATCTTAAGGAGCTTGAACCCTGGCATGACTTACAAACTAGACTTAAACAAGGACAATCCATTTAACAGAGAGTAGCTAACTCTAGTGCCAGAGGCTTTTACGATAACCCGGACAGGCATTATTACGCGGAGCACTGAAATTATAAGTGTAATTAGCACAGAATATCCGTTTATAGAGAGCTTATAATATTATTATGTGTTCTGTCTTTCGACAGGTATGTTGTATTGTCCAAATCAAGTCCTCCAGCTTCCTTTTTTTAAATTCTGAAACTTCATCTTTCCTTGTTTGAGGTCATTCATCATTTGCATTCGTGGTATTCCTGTTCCACTTCTCGTTTGTCTTCTACGAAATCACTCAGTAAACCATTTATTCTCAGAATGTGACCCATCCAGTTGGCCTTTATTAGTAGAATCAACTGTAGAATAGTTTTATTTTCATAAACTCTTATTAGATTGTGTTCATTAGTCACCCTATATGTCCATTTTATACTTCATATTGAAAAGTTATCCGCACTTGCGTGGAAGGAGAGTGGAATATTATTTTGAAAAGAAACATTCTCTGTAAATGCGACCGCGATTAGAACCTTGATTTTCCTCCTCATCAGTATTCCAGTCTATTGTAAGAGAAACGCCTTAGACCGTTCGGCCACCAAAGTGGGTTTAAATTTAGTCTTCTCGTGATGCAAAAACACTACGGATGTTTTGAAGCTCACGGTACTTTGAGTGTTCAATCAGTTCAGGACCTAAGTCCCCCACTTATGTGTAAAACACTTTATGAACATTTATCCAAAATCTTATAAAGATCTTAAGTTGTGTAGAAAATACATATGGCTTTGTTTAATAATTAGTACAATTAAACACGGTTTATTTATTTTGTTTGTGCTACACGTCTTACTACCCATTCCGGGCAAGGACGAAGAAGGACAACTTTTCTAGGGGGTTCCGCTCAAAAATTGTACTATGCCTTTAGCCTATAACAGTTTGTATAAGCACAATATGTATGGACCCTCCTTGGGGGGTACATCAGATTACAGGGGGTTTCGGACTCCCTCTCTTAGCCCTGGGTTTTCTACGACCTTGCTATTATAAATTATAATGTAAAACTCGGCCTAGGTATCCAATTTTATTAAAGAGATTAAAGCCATTTTCGAAATATTTTGAATTTAAAACATAAGTAATAGTCATTTATAAACTATCTATTAATTAAGTAGACAGTACTATTCATCATGTTAAACACTCCTATGATATACATTTTAAACAAAATTGTTAAAGATATTTTCAAAAAAATTCAAATTTTTTTTAAGAAGAAATATGCTCGCACTCGAATGGAAGTAGAATGGGAAACTATTTAGAAAAAAATCTCAGTACTAGCAGCCGGGATTTGAACCCTTAATCCTCCATCGCCAGCAAGAACTATAAAGAAACAAATGTAGCGCACGGAAAAAATACAGCAAACATTTAAACCAGGATGGTGGATTGTTGCTCCTCAGAGGTAAGAAGTGCCTAAAGCTAATGATTCGGCCATTTTACATCGGTAGAGGCATCAAATTAATTTCTCGTTGGTTTTATATAACTCAAACGAATTGCAAGTCTGCTATAGTCATAAGCATCGGGTTAGATTTTCATTCAAATTAAATGCGAATGATTTCTGAATAATAGAATAAATCTATTATTTGAAATTAGCGATGCATTTAATTAATTTAAATCGGATATACCCAACATAATTCACAGCCCCCAGTGGTTGTACAGAGCCCAGCTTGAAAAACCCTTTTCGTAAACGTAATATTTGGATCCGTTTACGATGTGCTTGAACGTCCAGTCTGTGACTCATTTGTTGAAAGTGGTTCTGTCTTTCGTCGAATGGTCTCCATCATTATCACGCTCTGCGAAAGGCTAATAACATAAACAGCGACCAGATGACGCTAATTTAACTATCTCTGGAGTTTTTTTGGGTTCAGTGGAAGAGGGAGGGAGTACAAACTTGGCATGTATCACTCCCACCTCTTTATTCCCACAAGACTACAAGAAATGACAATAAAAACTTTAGAGAGACGAAATACAATTATAATATGAATCACTAAAGACGTGTCAAATGTTTAAGCTACATTTTAAGACGAGGCTTACGATTTGATATTCAAAAGGTTATACAATTATACTCATTAAAATTTACCTTAAATCTTATTCAACTTGTTTTTTTGATATTATGTTTTTGTGAAATTATATTACTTTTTTCAGTAATGAATCTTTTTTTGGTGATTTTTACAAATAATTTTATTTGAATGTAATTTTGTTTAAAATAAAACAAAAATATTTCGTTAAATGAATGAATGACACTTTTTTATTAATCTTATCCTTTCCAAAATAGACATATTATCGATCAAAAAATAGGGTAAAATGGCCAAGTGTCGTATTCGACACTGCCTTGTGAGATTTGTTCAAACACGTGACCTTATGGAGAGGGGCTTGGACATAATAATTAATTGTGACAAAGTAGAGAAGATCGTGTTTTGTTCAAACACGTGGCCTTATGGAGAGGGGCTTGGACATAATAATTAATTGTGACAAAGTAGAGAAGATCGTGTTTTGTTCAAACACGTGGCCTTATGGAGAGGGGCTTGGACATAATAATTAATTGCGACAAAGTAGAGACGATCGTGTTTTGTTCAAACACGTGACCTTATGGAGAGGGTCTTGGACATAATAAATGCGACAAAGTAGAGAATATCGTGTTTTGTTCATTTTTAGGTCATCTAAAACCCGATACCTGATCATGACGATGTGATCACCATGAGAGTTTTTGTGTTGTTTTGAACCAGATGATGTCCTTAACAGTGCTCCTTGTGACGGGGCTGCTAGTGCGGACGACTCTAGCTGTGTCCTGTCTTAGAGAGCCTGGTCCAGACCATGCTATATCCCTCAAGAGTCCTGGGGATAATGGTTTCAAGATCCTTGTCAGTGGAGAACCCGACAAGTATGTTCCCGGCTCAGTCTACACCCGTGAGTAATTACATTTCTTTTTTGTTATTCAATAAAGTACATTTATTAATTTAATTTTCTTCTAAGGCGTACATACATTACTTTCTTTCTCTTTACTGAATGACGTTAATTACTTTCCGATTGGAGTTCAAATATCGGCCAAGTTTACTGAGAAGTCGGGGGGAGGTCCTAAATGATTTACCAATCTCTTTCCTCGCAAATGCGGGTAGATTATCTCTAAAATGCTTTCTTCATCATCCCTACCCCATTAAAGTAGTTATCATATATGCGTACAACCTGAACAGGTAGTAATGCTCGGTGATCTTAAATTGTGTACAGTAGATAACTTACTTTTTTCGTTCGTCAATGAAGTACATTACTTGCTTTAGTTTCTTGACTTAAGGACAATAGAAACTTTATTTTTCTTAAATAATGTACCCCCATATTTTCTTTATTTTCATTTCTTCAATGAAGTGCATTAATTTCTTTATCTTTCTTCGATGAATCAATAATTTTCTTTCTTTGATGAATAAATATTTTTCTTTAATGAAGTAAGTTATTAATAAACTTTATTTTTTTCAATAAAGTCCATTCCTAATTACTCAGTTTTAATTTTACTTTGTACCCTAAATTAATGTATAAATGTACACTCAAAGAACTCATCACACAGCTGATTAACCGCGATGTTAGATACAAGACTATGCTCGAACCAGAAATAGCATCAAGGTGCTGTTTTACGCATTCCACACTTAACAAATGAGAAATTTGGATAGGTGAAATAGTTTATTTATATTTAAAAATAATCATATCTTGATTGTGTTTTTACTTTCTCACACCCCTCGGGTAGAGAAAGGAAAGTTATTGTGATCGGAAAAAAAAAAAACCTCAAGATTTTGATGGATGTCGACGTTTCATAGTCCCCTTAACCCAAAAATAATATTTTTTGCAATTCCATCCGTCTCTTAGCGGGATTACAACTGAAGAAACTGTTTTACCGTTTGGGGACTTTGTATCTAAGGTTTTCATAGGGTTCCACAGAGGCGATTTTGGAATTAGCTATTTAACCCTAAAATTAAACGTAGCTTACTTAAGGTGGCGGCCATTCAGTCGGTATAACTCGCTTGTGGGCTCACAGCACAGAGTTTATTTTACTTAAGAATTAAAAAAGAAACAAAACTATTTTCATTCAACCGGGATAAAGGCCTCTATCTTCCGGGCCGGTATCAGATACATTAGCTAGCGCTGATACAACTCAGCCGATCCTCATCATCATATTAATAATTCTTAGCACCACCATGTGTTATACGTTTATGTACTAATTACGCCAATGGTTTCAGGAATTAAGAAGGTTATATTTATAGGAAGTGTATCCACATTTGCTTGGAGAGAGAGAGTGGAAAACCATTTTGGAAAAGCCACCCTCAGTACACCCGACCGATATTCGAACCTTGATCTCCCCCTCATTGGCAATTTAGTCTACTGCGAGAGTAGTACGTTAGACCATGCGGCCACCGAAGCGGATATTATTATTATTAAATAAATTATCCGCAATACCAGGTACGGTGACTGAATGTCAAGCTAATATAGTTTGATTTGCCTGTGGTGGGGAGGTTGGGGTACAAATCTCGGAAGGGTTTATTAGGGGTGCTTAATCCTAAATGCTTTCCTACTCTCCCGCCACGAAAATGAGGGTAAATCTCTTATAATTCCTAGTCACTGTAATTAAATGTATGTTAATATTATTAATGGTGACCCAGACTTCTGTGCTGCGAGTCCGGGATTCAATCCTTGGACCCAGCACAGATTTATCTGATTGCCAAACCCTTCCTTCACCTCTGACAAGACGTGTATTAATCACAACTTGTGAATGTGAGGAAAACTTGTGAATGTGAGGAATGCCAGGCCTCCACCGTGGTTCGGATCGCACGTTAAACTGTAGGTCCTCCATTTCATCTCACAATCAACTGTAAGCGCGTACAAACCGAACGGGTAGTAGGATGTGGTGCTAATAATAATAATAATAATAATAATAATAATAATAATAATAATAATAATAATAATAATAATAAATAATAATATTAATAACTCCAAGCTGTGAGTACACAAGCGAGCTATACCGACCGAGTGGCCGCCACCACTTGCGGATGGAGGGTGTAATTTGGTTAGCACAATGAACCCTCCAGCCATTAATCTCAGTTTTTTAAGACGCAGATGCTATTTCTTTATTCAAGTAGCTCCTCAATTGTCTTCACAAGACTTAGTTTGGCCCCGTTCCAGACACAATGCTTCACAGAAAAATATTTTGAAAGCACCGGGGATCGAGGCAGGGACCTCTGAATCTGTAGCCAGGATCTCTGACTACTAGATCACAGAGGCGTTGTAATGTGATTAATAATAATATTAATACTATTTTAATTTGAGGAATTCAACGTGCACTTTCTGAACTAATTTATTTTATCTGCAGACGACTCAACTTTATTATATGAGAGTTCATTAGCCAGACGTGCCACCGATAAACTAAAGTGTTGAACAAAATGCTTTCTAATCACATTGATGCAAAGGGTATTTTCATTTTTAACTTGAAGTCGAATTTGGTGGTTTTGGGGTAAAGTAGTCTCCTCAGGACCCAATGTTGGTGGGCTCAGACCCAGCTGGTGTCAACGGATTTTTCTTGAACGATAAATATCCCTAGCACAACTTCCTTTGAAGGGGAAGTAAGGCCATTGGTTTCATGTCAATTGTAGCAGGTAAAAGAAGCCTGGAAGGTGTGTGAAAATACCTTTACCAGCAAAGTTGCTATCCTTTCACGCTCGCTCATAGAAATACTCATGTGGTGATATAATCAGTCGGTTCAACAAGTGCACGTTAAATACCTCAAATAAAAAATGTATAGCTTGAAAATGTTTTGCTAACAAATCCCTTGGTCCAATAATAATCATCCCCGTATAGTCCTGTCCATGTGAACTTGTTGCTCAGTGTCGCTGGTGGGGGCTCGAACCCACGGCCACCTGCAACAGTTCACGCGGTTCATGCTGGGCGTCGATCCATCGGATCCCAGGGTGGAAGCCTCCCCTCAAAGGGTGGGTAGCTTCCAGCTGTTCGGGGACTCGCTGACCACCTTCAACGAGCTGTGCATCAACACCATCTCCGAGGCTGATGACCTGCCCAAGACGGAGATACAGGTCATGTGGATCTCGCCGCCCAAAGGATCGGGCTGCGTCGTCTTCAGGTGAGGGCAGGGGATAGAGCTGTGACGAAACAGGTCCTTAAGACCTTGGAAAAACTCAAACTGAACCTTGTTCTTCTCATGAAGAGAACCCAGTCCTAATTACCTTGAAACTCTTGAACTGAACCTTGTTTTTCTCAAGAAGAGAACCCAGTCTTAGTGACCTTGGAACAATCGAACTGAACCTTGTTTTTCTCATGAAGAGAACCCAGTCCTATTGACCTTGGAACAATCGAACTGAACCTTGTTTTTCTCAAAGAAGAGAACCCAGTCTTAGTGACCTTGGAACAATCGAACTGAACCTTGTTTTTCTCATGAAGAGAACCCAGTCCTTATGTCCTTTTAAACACACTAAACTGAATCGTATTGAGTAGGAAGGGACAGCCTTCCGGCTTTAAGTTTAATGGGGCTTTTCACTGTTACGGTAGTAGTGATCACGCAGTATAAGGTGACATATTCACAAGTTCTTGGATTGCTGGTGATTAAGAGGTCGAGGGTATGACTGAAAAATTAGCTTTGAAAGAGATGGACGCTATCGTTGGTAAGGATGTAACCGTGCACGGGGGTTCCTTTTTCAACTACATTTAACTTATATACTTACAATGTATTTGTTAAAACGAGATAGTGAAATGAATACTTGACTTGATTCCAGAGCCATGGTTCTCGAGAACAAAGAGAATTGGTTCGCTGATGATGGTGCCCTAAGCAGGGAACTGTGTGAGCTCGAGACTGTTCGTAACGAAGAGGACGAGGCGGCTCAATCAGAGTGCTGCGCTTGTGATGAGGCCAAGTATCAGGTGACTAGGAGTTCAAGGAGCTCTCGTTTATTTTTGCACCGTGTCTTATTTAGAGATGTGGGACGTAAAAATTCCCGTTTCTCTAAAGTTTTTTACCGTAAATTTTTTCTGAAAATTTTCAATCATATCGTCAATAAGTTTTTTTAGCACCCGTTCATGCTATACGATTATGTACAAATTACTCTAATGAAATCAGGAGGTCCAAGGTTGAATTTATAGGAAGTACACCCGCATTTGCGTGGTGAGAGAGTGTAAAACTATTTAAGGAAATAATTAAATAGCCAAAGCTATTATTTATGCTTTTAGTGACGATTACTCCATCTAAATATTATATTCTGAAAATTGAAAAATGACACCTGGACACGAGAATCGAACCCGGGACCTTTGAATTAGTACGCCAATGCTCTAACCACTGAGCTATCCAGGATTCGTCCCGTACCCAGAACATTCTTCACTCATAGTTTAAGGTAGAGCCTATGATGGACGTGCCAAAGGTCCCGGGTTCGATTCCCGTGTCCAGGTGTCATTTTTCAATTTTTAGAATATTTAGGGAAAAACACCCTCAGTACAACCGACCGGGATCGAACCTCACTCTTACCATTCATCAGCATTCTAGTCTATTGCGAGAGTGATGCCGTAGACCACGTTGCCACTGAAGTGGGTAATTATTATTATTATTATTATTATTAATAATAATAATTTTATCATATAATTCTGTACTAGTCTAACGTTGCTTATATGTGGTCACTCTTCCCCCCTATCCTCCAATCTTACCACTACCAAGTCCTTCTTCTAGAAAATGTCCTTTATTTAAACTTGATCTTAGTCAACATTTTCTTGAACGTGTATTTATTGATAAATTGGTTTACAGTTGATATTCGAAGGGATCTGGTCCAATATCACCCATCCCAGGGACTTCCCCTTCTCGCTCTGGTTGACGCACTTCAGTGACGTCATCGGTGGCTCTCACGAAAGAAACTTTTCCTTCTGGGGCGAAGGGCAGTACGCTTCCGACGGTCTCCGTCAGGTCGCCGAATGGGGGTCGGTCAGAGGAATGGAAGCGGAGCTTCGGGCCAAGGTAAGAAACTGCAGTCAAATTTTCATGGGAACGGCTTTATAGAAAATACAAACCTTTTTGCAGCCAAACTTGATATTTTACTATTTTTGTAATGTTATTTTATGGGAATTATTTATTTCTATTAAAAGTAACAGCTGCATATCACATGAATTGACCTATTAATAGGCTACGTGAAAGACGATCAGATAGATAATAGATTTTAATACTAGATTGATTTTTAATTAAATTCGATAGTTTAATTACATTTCTTCAAGAGTGCATTTAATGGCGTGTTTTGCAGAGCAAACATCTTCGGACTCTCATTAAGGCTGCCGGTTTGTGGTATCCTAAAGTGAACACCAACACATCTTCCAACTTCCGGGTGGACAGGCGTCGTCATCTGCTGTCGGTGGTCTCCATGTTGGGTGAGTGCTTATACTTGTTTCCAAATTTGAATTTTGAAAACTTACAGTATTAAATAGCGAGAAGAGCTAGTATATTAAATTAAATCTTATCTAGTTATCTTTCAATTTAAAGAAAAATTCCTTGAATACTTTTTAAACTAGCATTATCATTTTTTAAACACCACGTCTTACTACCCGTTCGGGCTATACTCTTATGTACTAATTATGCAAATGATTTTTTATGGATTAAGAAGGTTATATCTAGAGGAAATATACCAGAATTTGCACGGAGGGATTATGGAAAACCACACTCATTATACCTGACCGAGATTCTAACCTTGATATCCCCGTCATCTGTAGTCTAGTCCAACAAGAAATTAGTGCATTGGACCATGCTGCCACAGAAGCGAGTTAACATTATACATTTATAATTGATTAAGATATTGTTTAGTACCATAGTCACAGGATTAATAAGAGTTTAGCCATTTAATAGATCTACTTCCATCTATTTATACACCGATGGAGTCGATTTTGACAGTTTTGTAGGTTTCTACAGTTTTAGAATAAATTTAGCAACCTTTTACCACTTGTAATAAAACGTGGCTAATATGGCTGCACTTTCCATAAACCAGTGTTACCAGTTACATATTCTTTAGGGTTTGTGGTACAACCAACCTAACCCTTACAACTCATCACTAAACAGAATGGTTATCTTGTAAAATACAAACGGTCGATCCGAATTTTAATAACGATGTGGTGGTAAGTGAAAACTTAATGAAGGTGAAGAAAGGTTTATAAAAGTACAATACATCACGTAGAAATTTGCGTACATTTATTTATCAAACTTAATATCATCAAGAAATATTTGATAAATAATAAAATTCAAGGATGCATCATTTATCTTCTGAAATCATTTACGTATCCATGGGGGTTGGCCCTATGTGCCCTTAGTAACTAGAAAGTTAATTGCTGCAATTGAAAAGTTCGCCTATCTTGAGCTAATTATATCCAGTATATCTCATTACACCCTATCTTGAGCTAGTTATATCCAGTCCACCTTAATACACCCTATCCCTATTTGAGGTAGTTCAATCCAGTCCACCTCTTTACACCCTGTCCCTATTTGAGGTAGTTCAATCCAGTCCACCTCATTACACCCTGTCCCTATTTGAGGTAGTTCAATCCAGTCCACCTCATTACATCCATTATAATGTTATCCTCCCATCTGCATCTAGGTCATTCCAATGATCTCTTCCCTTTGGCTTTGCCAGTCAATACCTTGAACTCCGATCTAGTTTCTTCCATTCGCGTTGCATTTTCTGCTCACAGCCATCTGCGAGATTTGATTATCCTAACAATGTCTGGGGATAAGTACTGAGTATATAACTCACCATTATTTGACTTCCTCCACTCTCCTTTCTCTTCATCCCTTCTTGGACCAAATATCTCTCTAAACACCTTATTTTCGAACGTCCTAGATCAAATCTTGTCATCCAAGGTAAGATACCATTTTTCACAACCATTGAGAACAACAAATGAAACTACTGTTTACCATGTTATGATATAAACGTAAGCCTATTAATAAAAATATGAAAATATGTAATCGACATGCTGCATGTTTCTTTAGGTCCCTCTCCTGATTGGATCGTGGGCGTGAACGGTCTCAACTTGTGTCAAACCGACTGTACGTGGGTCGAGAGCAAGATCATCGATCTCTTCCCCTACGACGCTGGGACTGACAGCGGCATTTCTTATATGGTCAGTACCCCCCTCCAGGGCAGAGAACACTAAGGATAGGGCTCAAATGCCGACTAGGTTTACTGAGGATGTTTTGTTCCCAAATAATTTTCCACTCTCCTTACCTGCAAATTAAGGTGTGTTTCATTTGAGCCTTATCTTCATAATCTCTACCTTATCAATTTAGATAAGTAGGTAACCAAAAAGAGTAGAAATATAAGGATGAGAAAACAATAAAAAGTAAACTAGTTGTCTGATTTAAAGAAATTTTGAAAGTGGCGCTAGCCCTGAATCGTCCAATCGATTTTCACGGCAATTCACTAATAATTTATCTACGCTAATTATTCTAAGATAGGCTCATAATCAGCGCCCGAATTTTTATGACCTAAAAATGATAAATTCTAAAATTATAAATTATAAATTCTAAAAAATTACTTCAATTTTTATCAAATAACTTAAAAATACGAACAAAAATTCGTAATAGATGCTTACGACTAAATCAAATACGCACTTTAAAAAACTAAAAATAAATAATACATAATGAAAATCATTTAAGGTGGGAGTGTAGAGAACGTGAGAAAAAGTGTTTTTGCAGTTTTTATAGAAATACATGTTTTTGGCTAAAATAGATCAACTATTACTTCAGTAGAGTTACAGAGTTTAATTTTCTTCACATGGGGATATCAACAGTTGTTGAATACCTGTCATTAACATAACGGCACTAGATGACAACATTTTTAAAAGAAGAGAAAAAGTGATCATTAAATTCCAGGAAACCCTTGACAGATATTCAAGAAGTTGATGTCAGCATGTGAAGAAAATTAACCTTTATATTTGTACTGAAGCAATATTTGATTTATTTTGAATAAAAAGTTTTAATATAAAAACTGCAACTTACGTTTATTAAATTGCCACCCAAATGAACTCTTGCATTCTGTCAAATATAATAGCTACCCCTTTAAACGCAACACTCTCAAGCTTAGTTGCAGTGTCTCACCAAGAATATGTCTTTTACAACCAGACAAGCAAAGAGGACACAAAGTTTCCTGCATCATCTTCTCTTTTCGACAACTGTGTTGAAAAAAATAATTTATTTATTAAATATCGATAGTATTCAAAAAAACACTTATTCAACATGAATGCCTTATAATGACTTAAAAATGCCTAAAAATGACTCAGAAATGACTAAAAATGCCTAAAAATGACCTATAAAATATACATTTCTACTACCAGGAGATCATGAAAAGAGTTTATGTACGTATGAGCATTGTATGTGATGAACAAAATAAAAGGTGACATGTCATAAAAAAAATCCAAGGCTGGTTCTTATACTTCCCAATTAAAAAAATTGTAAGTCTATTGGATGTACAATTTAAATCAACAACAACAACAAGTTTAAAAAATATATTGCCTATTGATTTTAACTTCTAGTCACCCAATTCTCCGACCATACCCCAAGAGAAGATCTACCGCATAACAACCATGTACCCTGAGGACCCTAGAGCCCCCTTATACGACCCCACGGGGACCCCGATGAAACCCCTGGCGAGGCTGTACCTCAAGAGAGAGAGTATAGTCCCCAAGAGCTGCGATGATCAGAACATAGAGAGGCTCCTAGCGGAGACGATCGAGGTCGCCGAAAATACAGAGGATACCTCCAGACGTGAGTAGACCACCATTTTGTTTATTCCTCTTGATTACTAGTGGTATGGGATTTGGTTGCGGTGTCTTTCCTAAAAAAAAATAAGCTAATATAAACTCTAAATAGTCAGTTGGTGTTTGAATAAACCTTTTATTTTCTCAAATAAAGAAAGTATTACTATCGTGAACCTTTTAAAGCTCAATATTATGATGGATCTTGATGTTTTATGCACCCCAAACCCAAAAATGTGTGTTGTACAGTTTTATATTTTCTCATGTCTGGCTGTCTGGGGCTACAGCTGATATTGTTTCATGTATTTCGTTCAAATTTTATATTTGTATATGTTATACCTTAAAGGCCAAATCGTGATTTGGATTCTATCTCTAAAACTAAGGTAGGTAGTTTATTGATGACTGATTTTTTAATATTCTATATTTAAAAAAAATAGCTCTAATGATTTTGTTTGAATTGGATATTTGGGGAGAATATATGTTTGTTTTCTTCTCACTGATAGTTGAGAAATGAAGTTTCTTGAAAATCGCCTTTACGATTTTATTTAAAATGTTTATATGGGGAGTGTTTTACATTATAAATACAATTTTTATTTTTTATTTTCCAAATACATTTATTTGAGAATATTTGATTGATTACTGATTTTCGAAATTTTTAAAAAATTATATATGAGAAACCATGTTTTAATTTGTCATATGATTTTTCTAATGATCTCGGTGACGTCAGAAACAAGGTTAGTATTAAATTAATAAACTAATTACTATCGTATCCTTTAGCGGAGTGCGCTGTGACGGAGTACTCTGAATGGAGTGCATGTTCCGTTTCTTGTGGGAAAGGTCTGCGCATGCGCCAGAGGTCTTACTTGATGCCTCAAAAGGCGGAGATGCTGGGATGCAACCGACAGCTCATCTCTAAGGAGATGTGTGTTGCGAGCGTGCCGGAGTGCCCGTAAGTTTTGTAGTATTGTTATGCACGATTTGTTAATATAGGAATACATAACCACCTTACGTCATACAAACTAACATTGGTGAAATGTGTGTGACAATATTATCACTCAGGTACAACATTTAGGAACACCCACCTCCTTTTTATTTCTCATACAAAACGAAACACAGGCAGGCAGTCACGTTTACTGTTATTGTGATAGACCTCGGTTGTCTTGAGATAAATTGCTCGTCTCAGGACTCGATTATTTTGGGTTCAAACCCAGCTGAGGTCGTCGGATTTTTCTTGAGCAATACAAATCTGTAGCACAACTTCCCTCAGAGGGATGTATAGCCGTCGGTCCCATGTCGATTGTGGCATGTAAAACAACAACGGAAGATAATATGTAAAAAAAAAAAAAAATTTGTAACTTAAGCCCTTTCACTCTCGTTCATAGAAATTCTCGTATCCTGATATAATTAGTCGGTTCAGAAAGTTAATTAACCTCAAATAAATAAACAAAATATTGATGTTGTGAGGAGATTTGAAATAATTCGTTAGATTTTTGTTTTGTTTTAATTCGTTTCGTGACACTATACATTCATATGTAAACATTAATTATTACATTATTCATAAAGAGGGGTTTATTCACTCGAAAATAAAACCTATTTTGTATTGCAAAGCATCTTGGTTCCACAAACATTTCTGCCAACATATGAATTGTTAAGCCTCTAAAGCAGATTCTGATCTCAATATTCGGCGATAGCTCCCTCCATGGGCTCACCGTACAAGAGGCTGTATATTTGATACAGGGGAGAGTTCAGAGAAGGTGAAACAGGGTTGAAGTACAACGGAGGGTTATCCGATGTTACCCTCCACCTTGTATCAACTGTACTACACCCAATATCATTGCTTAGGAAACTGCAGGTCTTATCTTCACCCTCTCTCAGTCAATTATTACCAAATCTCATCGTTTTCAGTTATATCTGAAGATGGTGTGTTAGGGTAAGAAGGAGCTACTGGCAACCTCAACTAACCAGCGTTGCGAAACTTATCTTATATTTAAGGGGAGATTTACCACACAGAAACGAGAGAATGAGAGCGCTGTTTCCCAATAGTGACCATGCAGTTCCATCAGCGATGATATCCAGTGTAGAGTTAGTATGTTTTACCCAGGGGAGAGTTCAGCGAAGGTGAACCCGTGCTGGAAGACAACGAGGGAGTGTGTTCCACCACACCTTGGAGTCAACTGTCCGAGTGTTCCGTGTCTTGCGGTGTTGGACTGGCAATGAGGACTAGAAGGTTCTTGGACCGTATGGGACGTAAGAAGTGCCCTCATGTCTCCCTCTTAGAGAAGGAGAAGTGTATGATGCTTCCATGTACAGGACCTGTCGAACCGGAGGAATTGGTTAGTACCTTTATGGTAGCTCGTGTTTTTAATTTTTTAGCTCTTTCACCTCATCCAAGATGTGTATTAACCACAACTTGTGAATGTGTGGAATTCCAGGCCCCCATCGTGGTTCGGATCCCACGTTAAACTGTAGGTCCTCCATTTCATCTCACAATCACCTCACCATTACACATTAGCTTAAGTGCGTACAACCCGAACGGGTAGTAAGACACGGTGATAATAATAATAATAATAATAATAATAATATTTTTTAGCAAGGCGTCTTACTCCCGTTCGGGCTATACGTTTATGTACTAATTACGTTAATGATCTTAGGGAAAAGAAAAATTATATTTAGATGAAGTGTACCCGCATTTGCGTGGAAAACAATTTTTTAAAACTACCCTCAGTACACCCAACAGAGATTTTAAACTCTATATCTCCCCGTCATATGGCAGTCTAGTCTACTACAAGAGTTGCGCGTTATACCACGCGGCCACTGAAGTGTGTCATATTTATTTTTTGTTTGTTTCAGCGGAAAGTATACAGAGTGTACCATAACATGTGCGACCCACTTCAGCGATGGAAATAAGACACAAAAACAATGAAAATAGTTCATATAAACATGCGTCCCATTTGCCCTTGTTTCCGAGCTTTAGCAAAGTGAATCCACTTAACTATTTGTATACCACACTCTATATCTGTCAATCTGTTGACCAGGAAGGGTTACTTCAACGAATTCGATAAACACCTGGTTATTTTAGAAAAAGTGCGACATTCTACGACACGATGACTGCAGGCTTGTATTAAGGCTGAAAGTGGCCACTTTTAGCACTGCCTATAATATTAAGCAGCTCATTGGTTAAATGTGGGTTTTCCTCCTATCACAGTGATGAATTAACGGCTGGGGGCTGGATGTTGTGTGTGTCTGTTATAGATTTAATTTAGTTTATAAGTCATATGTTGAGACAGTCAGTAGGTTCAGAAAGGGCACGTTAAATACCCCAAATAAATGAAATTAAAATGCTAAGCAGCTTCATATAACTAAAGCACAAACACGACTGTAGCTCGGAAACAAGGTCAAATAGGACACATGTTTATGTTAACTGTTTTAATTGTTTTTGTGTCTACTGTCCACCTCTGAAATAGGTCCCACATGTAACGATACACCTGTATATTACGGCTATTTTACAAACAAAGGGTGGTATAAGAACATTTCTTAAGAACTAACTACCTTTACCTAAGGCAACAATATCTGACCCACCTCGGTGGCGTAGATGGCTAACGCGCTAGTCGTATTGAGTCCGACTGCCGAGGACGGGGAGATCGAGGTTCAAATCTCGGTCGGGTGAACCGGATTTTTTCCTCAATGGTTTTCCACTTTCCCTCCACGCAAATTCGGGTTCCCTTCCTCTAAATTCAACCTTCCCAATTCCTAATTTATTAGCGTAATTAGTACTTAAGCGTATAACCCGAACGGGTAGTAAGACGCGGTGCTAAATAATAATAACAATATCTGACAGTCACAAACGTACTGCCTTGAATTGTATAGCTCCGTAGAGAGCTATTCTAGCCCACAATTTAATACTTCTAGACACCAGATGAAGGTAGCACGATCCAAACTCGTACCTGGTACACAGCGCAATCTAAGCTAGAGCGTGATAATATTTTCTTGCTACGAACTATTTTAATAGCTTAAAATAACAAAACTCAAACTGACTTACCCAAACTTGGAGTGCTGGACACCGAAACTAAGTTGACAGGTTTCTCCATTCCGAACTATCGTATAAACTCGTTCTTTATGGCTTTAAAGTGCTCAGAGTGTAGGCAGAAAAGTAGCCGTCTTGAATCTTGATTCACAACGTGTTTCAGCCGGACCCAATGTGCCCAGTGACACCTTGGAACGACTGGAGCACCTGCAGTGCCTCTTGCGGCAAGGGGGTGAAGTTCCGTTCTCGACTTCTTTTGGTGCCTGCAGAGCTTCAGGAGAAGTGTAGCACCAGGGTAGAGGTCATTCAACAGAGGCCGTGCGTGAATCAACCGGAGTGTACTTTCGACATGGCGACAGCCAAACGTATGTAGAACAATCAGCGGCGTCTCGTGGACTGTTTCAAGGGGAGGCCACGCTTCCATGAGATAATACTACGTAGGGTAGTGGCGTCTCGTGGGCTGTTTTTAGGGAGGCCATGCTTCCATGAGATTATACAACGTAGAGCAATGGCTTCTCGCGGATTGTTGCTGGGAGAGGGGCATGGCTTTGCAAGATTGCAGTTGTCATTTTTTTTATTAGACTTTATTGCTTATTAGTGGGTATGGGTGACTCAATACATTGGATCTTTGAATAAATTAAAGTAATCTTTCTAGTAACAAAACACATCTTGTATTTATTCACATTTGTATTAAAACGTAATCTTCACGTGAGAAGCAAAAATTATTTATAAAAAAAACTGTTACTTTGCATCCACTACTGTTTCCAGCCTGTGGCCTGGATCAGTTTTTTTAAACCCACTACCCACTACCTTATAATCTAACTTAAGATTAGTATAGGCACAACATCCAGTCCCCAGCCGTTAACTCATTACTGTGAGAAGGGAACCCACATTTCACCAACTATACATTTTTCGGCCATGCCAGGAATCGAACCCGGCACCCTTAGCTCAGTAGACAGACACGCTACCGATTGATCTAAGGTGTCTAATTATATTATAACGTAAAATACCTAAATAAAATAAGTATTTATTTTATTAGTTGATTATGTAAAATATATATTTGTATTTGAAATGTTTCTCTTGAAATAATTGTATATATATTTCATGAGCCAGTGCGTCGCTATTGGCCCGTGGGCCGCGGGTTGAGGACCCCTGGTTTAGGTGAACACAGCTACACTACTAAAGTCATATCATTATTTTCCAGAGGTGTGCATGCTGGAAGAGGAGATTGGACCATGCCGAGGGTATTTCCAGCGATGGTTTTACAACGCTCAGAAGGGCATGTGTGTGCCTTTCGGCTACGGTGGTTGCCGTGGCAACAGCAACAACTTTCTCACCGAGAAAGAGTGTCAGGACACGTGTGCCATTTTCTCACGTAAGTTTCTCTTGGATCATTTATATATAATAATATAATTGCTCTTCTGGACTACATCACTCGTAGCCCAGTTTGCAGAAAGATAGCCAGAACTAATGTACTGCTGTCCAGGGGAGGCCCGAATGTACTGATCATACCTTTTTTCTATGGAGGATCTTTCCATGTCCCGATGAGATGAGATGAGATGATGGTGATAGTGAGTTTGAGGGTGTGGAATCAGAGGAAACACTTTAAACAAGTTAACCAAACCCTAATGGGCGTTGAGGTGGTTCCCCTTTCGGGAAAAATACCCAAGGTATCAGCCGGGACTCAAACCCGGCACTCATAGGCTCGTGGTCAGGTGCACTGACCACTACACCACGGGGCCGATTACCTCTTTGGGGGTTCGTCATCTCGGTAGCTGGCCAAGGAACTTTGGTAAAAGGGGTGGGGACCAAAATGTGTTAAGGCTTTTGTTTAATTCTTTGGCATTAAATTATCGGAAGTAAGCAAAGCCGACTCTGCCTTAAATTATGAGTGAAGAATGACCTTGAGTATGGATAGCTCAGTGGTAGAATAATGGTGTGCTAAGTCAAAGGTCCCGTGGAAAATTTCGAGTAATCATTCAAATACGAATGCACTGCACACATTTCTGGCATATCTTGGTCTTCTACTACCATTGCTCGCGTGAGCCGGGAGCTGAGTTAGGCCTGCTATGATGAACGCTCTTAAGGTGGGATGGAATGGGAAGCAAGAAAAAGCCAGTGTTTTTTATAGTTTTTTTGATCAAAATAAATAAAATATTGCTTCTATACAAACATATAGTTTAATTTTCTTCACATGGCGATATAAACAGTTCTTGAATATCTGTCAAGGGTGTGCTGGAATTTAATTACAACTTTTTCTCTTCATTTAAAAAGATTCTCATCTAATGCCAATATGTTCATGATATAAATTCAGGAACTGTTGATATCACCATGTGCAGAAAATTAAAACTCTATGTTTGTACTGGAGATATTTTTTTAATGAATTTTAGCAAAAAAAAGTTTTGCTATAAAAATGGCCTTTTCCCACGTCCCCTTCCATCCCATCCTACCGCCATTTTCCTCCTGTGCTTTTCCTATTATGTAATCGTAAAATTTTTTGTTTCGTTTGAAGAAAGAAAGCAACGCTTTCAATATTTACATGGATCGGCCGCACCTGATATCGATACATTAAAAATCCTAAGAGAAAATTTAGCGTATGCTACTGTTATGTTGGTAACAGCATCAGCCGCAGCAGTGTCTCAGACCCAGACGCAGGTGTCAGGAGGTGACGTGAACGAGCTGAGCGACCCTGAACCACCTACAGACCCACCTGTGAACTGTCTCGTCAGTGACTGGAGTGTATGGACGGATTGCAGCGTGACTTGCGGCGTGGGAATCAAGGAGCGTTTCCGCATGATCAAGGTCCGTATAATGTTGACGTCACTAAGGGCAGGCCGATTCTATGAAATTCATTCGAATGACATTTCTTAGATGCATAGAGATTAAGTGAACTTTTGACATTTAAATGATAACATTTCTTAAATGCATGGATATTAAGTGAGCTTTTGTCATTCGATTGAACTATTTAAATATTTAAATGACAACATTTCTTAGATGCATTTAAATTGACTTTTGTCATTTTAAAGACAACATATTTTAGATGCATTAAAATTAAGTGAACTTTTGTCATTTGAGTGAGATTCATAGTCTAGACCACCATAATATTAAGTGGTTTTTGTTAATATAGGAGCGGTATGGTCTCTTAATTTACACGAAAATAAATATACTAATCAACCTAATAAAACCTTATCTTCAATTGATAGTTGGAATTAAGGTCGGGCTTTGTTTGTTAAAAAAAATTGATCTTTTTATAAGTAAGAATGGATGAAATGAGAGTGAAGTAAAATGTTTTTATTAAATAAAAAATACAACGAAAATCCGGCTCTTTTAAGTTATTTCCCGTGGTCCATACTATAAGTGTGGAAAGTTTCAGACTTCCAGGTCATCTAGGAGCCTCTTGAGGGCACGGAAAGACACATATACAATGATTAGCAAATTTATATATATTCTCTCTTTATATATATAAAGTATAAAGTGACCTGAAAATTTATTAAGAGTTTTTATAGTAAAATAATACTAAATTATGTCGTTAAATTGGCAAATTACATCAAATTCTACAAAAATTCTACAAACAATTATATGCCTTTAATATAATTAAAATTAAAATATAAAAAGTTAAATGCATTCATTTAAAGATACCTAGTAAGTTAGATAAACTATCTTAATACGTTATCAATAAATATATTAAAACGGCTTCTCCATTATCTATTTATGCAAATTTAAAATATCTGTGAAAATGTTACAAATATTCTTTTGGCACATTTGATGTTAATTGCTGTAAATAATTCTTTTTTTAGCTATCTTAGTTAAATCTCAGGTATTTTGAAGGATCACAAAAAATATCTTTCTTCTAAGTTACAATGGCCAAATGTAAAAGCTTATAAAATAATTTAATATATTGTTTCCTCACAAAACTATAAGTAATTTTATTTATAGTAAGACAGTTTCAATGAAACAGCTTCTGATAAAAAACTAATATATATTTTTAACAAATATCATGGCATGGCTTCATATCCCAAATTTTTTAACTAAAGCTATGGTTAGTTAGGTTGTTATTCATCTTATTGAATTATGGTTATTGACAGAGGGGAAAACTTCATTCAATATGTACATTTAGTTTTTGGACGAATCATAATTTATTTAATAATATGTATAATTTATTGTTTTATGTTATTATTTTCAGGAGCATCCAAGAAATGGTGGCAGGCCATGCCCGAAGCGTTTGGTGCGTCGTAAGAAATGCAATGCTGGACAGTGCAATCAATAAACTGAATATTTTGATTTTATTACTTGGGTGTCATACGAACAATTATAATAAAACTATGTGGCCTATTTTGAACTTTATTATCCCTAAGGGAAATTATTTACTAAGGAAATATAAGTTTTTAATGTATGGAAAAAATTATTAAAAACAATAATAAGAAATTAATCTATTTATTTTATATTTGATATAAATATAATAAATGTGTTAGCCGCTGGAAAAAATGCATTTTATGTTTAAGTTACCATTGAAGACGTTATTTTATAATGGTAAACACAATGGTTTGCAAATTTCATTAAGCCTGAAAAGTCAGTGTTCTTACCTTGACTGTTTGTCCATAGTGGAACCAAGTGAAGTAAGATCGCTGTATTGGAAGGTAGTGTTCTTACCTTGACGGTTTGTCCATAGTGGAACCAAGTGAAGTCAGATCGCTGTATTGGAAGGTAGTGTTCTTACCTTGACTGTTTGTCCATAGTGGAACCAAGTGAAGTCAGATCGCTGTATTGGAAGGTAATGTTCTTACCTCGACTGTTTGTCCATAGTGGAACCAAGTGAAGTCAGATCGCTGTATTGGAAGGTAGTGTTCTTACCTTGACTGTTTGTCCATAGTGGAACCAAGTGAAGTCAGATCGCTGTATTGGAAGGTAATGTTCTTACCTCGACTGTTTGTCCATAGTGAAACCAAGTGAAGTAAGATCGCTGTATTGGAAGGTAGTGTTCTTACCTTGACTGTTTGTCCATAGTGGAACCAAGTGAAGTCAGATCGCTGTATTGGAGGGTAGTGTTCATAATTTAAAATGATACTGGGCCAACAGGGTTTGACTTTATGACCCTTACCTAGAAGGACGGGTTTCAAGGCTGATTTGGTATGTTAGCGGTGGTTTCTTCAAAGGAGAATGCTGTTGGATTAGTTTAAATGTAACATCACCCATCATCCTAAGTATGTATATATATAAAAGAAACATTCTAGTAAAAAGTGCAGTATCTGACAGACCTGATTTGGTGGACACATGGTTTAAATCGCTATTCTCATGTTAAACTAGACTGCTGAAGATGGGGAGATTGGAGTTAAAAATCGGCTGGGTACACTGGGGGGGGG
>CABFWO010000125.1:269977-315879 GCA_902155825.1 Timema genevievae
GGGGGGGGTTCCTAAATGCTTTTCCCCCTCCACACAAATGAACTTCCTCTAAATTAAACCTTACTAACCCCTAACACTAGTACATAGGCGTATAAAACGAACGGGTAGTAAGACGTGGTGCTGAAAGTATACGTCAGTTAGATTTGCAATCATGTTATCAGCTGCCACAATTTTTGATAATGATATCAATACCTATTAAATGGTAATAATGAAATAGTACTATTGGTGGTGTGAGCTGTTTGAACTGATAGCAAGACTTCCCCCACCATTCCGACAAAAGGAACAGTTTTTTCCAAATAGGTACACATCAATAGTAATCTGGGAAAGTGTGGGGGGTACAGAGAGTACATGAGTTAGTAGAGGAAGTAAGACTGAGAAGGTATGGGCCTGTAATGAGGATGGAGAAAGGGAGGATGTCAAAGAAAATGATGGAAATTAAGTATGTGAGGAAAGACAGCGGGGATAAATGGAACAGATAAAAGAAAGGGTTCAAATGAGAGGAGAAGAATGGAAGCAATTAAGTTAAGAAGAATAATGGAGGGATAGAATAAGATTAAGGCATTTTACTAAACTTACCCGGCCCCAGGCTGGAGTCAGTTGTTGATGACAAATCAATATTTCAGAAATTCAGTCATAAAAACTGATTTGATATATCTTTTTGGAAACTGCCAATTTTATAAATAAACTCTTAATATAAATGCCGTCTCAGAATAGAGCCTAAATTTATAGAAAGTTGTGAAGTTAGTTAAAATAATCAATACACATTAATAATTGTACGAATTAATTATGCAAATGTTGATTCAAATATGTGCATCAGGGCCATAACTACGGGGAGGAGGAAAAGGGGTCCATTGCCCCAAGCCTCACATTCCAGGGAGCCACATTTCCCCCAAAATTTATTAATTTCAATTACAGTTATTATTCTAAATTTCGCATCAAATAGTATATAGATAATTAATAGCAATCAGTATTCGATTAGTGATAGGATTCTATTCCAGATTCCTGAAAACCCTAACTTTATGCAATTTAAGATTTACATTATTCGAGTAATGTGCTGCAGTACAGTGGAATACGCCACCATTGTGCTACCGATGTCTGTCTACATTCAACTAAACAGTGCAATGGTGCAATAAGGAATTTACTTTTATTAGCTTAATTGGATTGATTTTTTGCATTTAATAAAGTACAGTATTTAATTGGTCAATTAATATTTCATAAAACATGATAAATTATTAAGTAACATAAGTACCGTGTACATATTAATGTATTATAACGGTTTAGTGCTAAAATTGAAAAACTGCCGTGAAAACAGGGTGTGGGGGGCCCTCACATTTTTATGCCCCAGGCCTAATATTTTATTAAAACGGCCTTGATGTGCATCAATCTGTGAAAGTTTTAAAGATGAAAATTAAAGGTTTTATTTTGTTTAAACTTGACTACAGCATTATTTCTTAACTTAATATATAATACCCTTTCTTCTCCTAGTTTACCCCCAATTTATCAAATCCTTGACCAAACCATCCAAGTCATTATCACTATAATAAGTTTAATAATATAGTGTGTAAAATACACAAACCCTTATAATTTTAAAATAATAACAATAAAACATTTTAAGTAAATCTTGGAAAATGTAAATGGTGTGGTTGATAATATTAAGTGCTTACAAATAAATAAATAACTTTAATTTCATGGTCCCCTACCACATTTTTAAACAATGAAACACTTTTCTTTTTGGTTCCAACATGATATATGGTTAGTAAGATTTTCTTTGACAAATGTAGAAACTAATCTTTATTCTATGTTTTCTAGTTAATGTCTATTTTTGATTTATTCAATGTATTACTAATAAAATAGCGAATATTTATAGTGTTATAAAATTTCCAAGCTTACAATAAATATAACTTCTACACTTGGTCAAGGGGATATTATTAAGAAGTATTTTCATAATTTATAACAACCGCTAAGAAAATATTATATTTGAAAATTTACTTTTCCTTTTCTTAACTTGAACATAAATGTTATTTTAATTTTTAGTTAATTCTTTTTGCAATATGTTGTTTTCATATCTCCTTCAGAAATATTTCCTAAATTGTATAAAAAGATAAATGTTGGTAGACTTTATGATACACCCAAAATATATCATTCATCCACACCAGTAGCCTTTTGAAGAACTGTTACTAAACAACAAGTATTTATCATAATATATTATTTTTGGAGTTATGGTGAGCTTTGTGATTTTGTTTATAAAATTAAATTAATTTTTCACCTAAAGTCAACATGACGTATATAGTGATAGTTTTGTATCACCTTGAGTATGTTCATAAAACTGACAGACACTCAGCAAAGGCTTAATGTGTGCCTTCTGAAGGCACACAAGTGTAAATTCTTCAACATCTCAAAATATTAGTTATTTTTCTTGTCTTTTTGGTTGTTGATGAAATCACATTTTAATATCACTAATGTGACGTCAACTTTATCATAAAAATTTGAGTTTTTTTTGTAGAAGTAATTTTAGTTCTTGATTTCACTTTTAAATATTCTTCTTTATGTATTATGGTACAAATTAATATTAATTTTTGTTTGATATAAAATGAGTCAAAATATAGGTAAAAGTAATCATATATTATACAAACTATTAACAAAGAAATGCAAACAAATATCTAAGTGATTATTGTTTTCAATATAACACTATGCATATTTGTCAATATACACCTGAAACTTATAGCTAATATCATAAAATCTATCAACAAATGTTTTATATATCTGTGACAATAAAATAATAATAATTGATAAAATATATGTGAATTTTAACATAACTGGCGAACATCTTGTTCGTAGTTCCCATTTTCAGGCAATAATTTTAATACACACAATTGCTAAATGTAGTCAGCCTGCTGACTTACCAGCTTATGTAACTAACAAAACTAAACGATAGCATGGCTATTGTATTTGAAATAATATTTCACTAATTTGAAACTATTCTCTTATTAAAGGGAGTGTACAATTTAACGATATGCCATTGGCTCTTCACTGCAAAAATATTTCACTTGATAAAACAGAGATAAACAAATAGGAAACAGGTTTTAGCTAGGTTTACTAATAAATTAGATAAAAAGAGTTAAAACTCCAAATAGCATGAACACTTATTCAGTCTTTAAAATTAATGTTTCAAAATTAAAAATCAAAGTGAAATAGTAACTATTTAAAAATGTATGTAGCATAGCTAGATATTGTTTAAAATTATTTTCATAATAATTTTTTTAAATAATTTTTTTCTATCAAACGCTTATTTTTCTTGCTCCCCAATTTTGTGCCTTTTTGCAAACATATTATGTTAAATCCAGGATTGTACAAAATATTGGTGTTTTAAGGATTTAACTCCTCCCCCTTTCAGTAAGCATTATTAATTACCTATTTTTTTAATACTTTGGCGAGGAGCCTATTGGAGTCTTAAGAAATTCATAGACCTACAAACCCGATTGTGTTTTAAAAACTTCAAATGTTTAAAGAGGGACTTTTTAATATTTAAAAAATCTTTGATATTTACTGTTAGGAATCCTCCCATGATCCACCGTGAACTGGGTACGACCTTGATAAATATCCTGAATATTACCTTTCCAATTAATAACATTATAGATTCCTTAGATAGACAATACCGCCGATAGGATATAGAGGTTGACATGTTTAGATTACAATAGTACAAGCCGAATGAATTCTTTCTTTCGGAAGTTGGAGGATTTTACGAATATTTCCCTCGTAAATCACCTGAAATTAAGCAGCCCAGAGGATAAGGTTCTGATGAAAGTTAACAAGAATTTCCACAAGTGAGGATTCTATGCAAAAATGGCGATGCATGACCTTACATAAGATTTGAACCAGATACCCATTTCTCCAAATGTTTAAAAAATTTACCTCTTAGACTGGCCTACTGATGATGGGGAGATCGAGGTTATCCCGGACGGGTCTACTGAAGATGGTTTTTCTTAAATAGTTTCCTACTCTCCTTCCAGGCAAATGCGGGTAGATTACCTCTAAAATGTTTCCTTCCTCATCCCTACTTCATTATAGTAATTATCCTATATGTGTACAACCTGAACAGGTAGTAAGACATGGTGATAAGAACACTTTCATGTAAACATTTTATGTTAGCAAAAAATGTATTTTTTTCCGTTTTGTTTTAACAAACATTATTATTATTAGCATCGTGCCTTACTACCCATTCGGGTTATACGCACAAAACAAACAAACAAAAACCTAATAATGAGTAGGCCTAGTTATTGTGTTTCAATCAAATAATATAAAAAATAACGGCAAATACATCAAACTAGACGTTAATTAAAAGCCAGTAAACGGATTTGAAACAGCCCCTTATCCTGGACATAAAGTGACGTGCAGCAGTGGGGGAAATGGATTTACGGTGATTGTTGGTTTAGTCACACTAACTTCACAATGTTAACAAACTGCCTGGTTGTCGCGCATTCTCAATGGGCGTGGTAAAATTTCAAGTATGCGCAGACCAGAGCTCTCAACAGGTTTCGTATCCAGTCTCATTTGTGTAAATGCTTGATATTAGAAGTTTCATTTCAAATTGATCAGAGTAATTCCAAAATGGGTATACACTCAGTTGCATTTTTAACAGTCTAATGATAGTAAACATTACTCTTGTCTTAAATTGTTACCAGTGGTAGCTAGCATACTGTGCGAGAAAGTTACTTACATTCCTCATTTTAAGATTGTTTTAATCAATAACATTTTAAATTGACAATTTAACATTTTAATTCTAGCAATGAGAAGTAAATAATTTGAGTGCCGTAATAAAAAGCATGAATTCACTCAACATCAAAAAATACCAAAAAGCTATTTAAATTTTCTGTTTGCAAGATTATTGAAGACATATCAGCTCCCGTTTTGTAATATTTTAGAAAAGCTATCAATTTATTATTTTCTTTATCAAATATAGAAAGTTAAAGTTACCATTTGAAGTATGATTTAGAGATGACTCACAATACTGTTCATGAAATAAATTCCTAAAAGGCCAATTTTCAGTTCATCGCATGGATATCAATCACGAACCCATCTGATTTAATGTTGTTAAAATTATCTTACTTGTTCAATTACGTTTATTATATAATATCATTTGAGAAAATAGTTTAAGAGTTCTGAATTTTATCAAATAAAGCGTGCCAGTCCGAACATAGGACTATAAACCACAACGTGTAAAAAATACATCCCCAATTCACCTGACCCGGGATTCAGATCCAGAATTTTAAAGCCAGTGTCGATAGAGACAACGCTTACTCAAAGCTCCCTGATGGGTGAAGATATAAAATACATACCTTTAGTCTTTATAATGATGAATATGGTATTATTACAAATCTAATAACTCTTTCGTAAATTTGAATAACCTATTTGTGGCTGTTCACTTAAACTACCTTGGTACTCCGTATTTGGCGTTAATTATCTCCATTTTAGTAAAGTTAATGCTTTATTTGTTTGATAATTATGTATTTTAATGGAGTATTTGTATCGCATACTGCTTGATTTTTAAAAAATATTCCATAAATGATATCAAGTGTGAAATAACTACAGTGAAGACAATGGCTATTCCTATATGATCTGAATACTAGATATATGTCACTCTTATCTGTGCGTTGTGGTTTGTAATGCAATAGTTTTGGTAAATATCGTCTTATCTATTTACAATCGCATTATCAATTCGTATTATTATATATATATATAAATATCTATATGTATAATAATCACCGTTCAACAACTATCCTCACGTTTGAGTCACTGAGGAACAATGCTGACCAACTCATGGACCGAAGTCTCCTCTAAGGCCTTACTAACGGCCTTGAGGCCGACAGAAGGCTCAACACTCACAGCCAGCCAGCTGACGTGTTGTTGTGCCCACTGACGGGTTGTATGCCCGGGAGGTTAGGCAGCACCATCACAGAACCGTTCCTCGGTTTAGCACCACCGACCCCACCCCCTTCAGCTCCTTGCGATCCGGAGGGTCTACTATTGTTGTAGGAAGAGTTCGCGCTGGACGTGGCAACAAGCGGTTCTCTAGACGAGGAAACCACCCCCGCGCCCGACCCGGAAGGATTCGTAGCCACACTCTCTTCGGTTGTCGATGGCGTCATCACCTCTTGAGGTCCCTGGTTCAATTCCACGGAGGGTTGCTGGGACTGTACCTGTTCGTGACGTGGGGTTAGTACACTCGTAGGCTCTGAGGTCCTAGTAGGGACGCTCGCCGCCCTGACAAGCTGTTTCCTAGATACTTTACCGCAACAAACAGGAGGAGGCATCGGGTTCCCGGTTATTGCGACGTCAGCAATGTTCATGTTCCGCGATGCCGAAAACTTCTTCCTCTTCCGTCTCAGCGCGGCCAACCCGGTCCCTATCATACTCGTGTGTCCTACTGCAGTCGGGGCGTCCGCGAGGCTCGGATTAGAGTCCGAGGGTGACTCGGTGATGTCGTCGGATGGAGGACTGTTGCTGTAGACTGTTGTTGTTCCTGCAGTGACTGTTGCAGACGGAATCTTCGGAGCGGCTCCTGCCGATCAGGCGGCTGACTCTGCCGGATTTGGCCGCCTCGATCAGCGTACCCCACCGGCGCTTGTGGGAGGACCGCTTGTGGGTGAACCTGGGTGCGAGGCGGCCGAACACCCTGTGGGAGCTCGCGTGATCCAAGCTGCCTCCGGCGGAGTGCGTGTGGTGGGGAGACTTCTTAGGCGTGGAGCCTTGCAGTCCTCCGTAGATGCCCGACGTGGTGGAGCCGAAGAGGTCGTGGAGGTTGGGGTGTTGCTGCTGGTGTTGGAGGTTCGCCATTATCTCGTCCACCGTGGGGAGCTGAGAGTTGTTGGAGGCGGCCGGGGCGATGTTGAAACCTTTCATCAGTCTTCTCTCTTTTTGGCGGTTTTTCTTTCCTCCAGAACCTAAAACATTTTTAAAACTATGGTCTAGCATTGTGCTATTTTAGATTAAAAGCTAAAAATAGTTTACAAATATGAAATAATAACATTACTATTATTGATACCCGTTCTGCTATCTATATTTAACAACATTAATGGTGCAGGGGTAAGTATAGTCTATATGAAATGTACCCGCATTATGATGCAGGGACAGTGATGGATACAGTCATTCAGGTATCAAATTTACTAAGCGCTCACGGAAGACATATACTCTTAAAATTCGATTGGCACTTCAACCACAAAACTGCACACACACACACACAAATAAATAAATAAATACAAGTAATAGATTAGCTTTTACATGTAATCAAAAATAGATTTATAGAGTTAGTTTTTTAAGAAAAAAATAGCCTGTCAGAATCAAAAGCATGAAATGAGCTCAGTTCAGGCCAGGTTCCTTGCCTTATTTACCAATAATGAGGTCAAGACAGAACCAAGAACGTGATGTGAGCCCAGTTGAGGTTCCTGGTTCCAATCAGTTACCCATAATGAGCTCAAACATAACCGTGAAATGAGCCTAGTGCATTCACTATGCATAATTAACGCAGACATAACCAAGAGTGTGAAATTAACCAGGTTCAGGTTCCAGGCTCTAAGAATCAGACCCAGACAGAAACAAGAACTTGATGTGAGCCCACTTCGGGTTCCAGGCTCTAAGAATCAGACCCCGACAGAGCCAAGAACGTGATGTGAGCCAGGTTCAGGTTCCTCTAAGAATCAGACTCCAGCAGAGCCAAGAACTTGATGTGAACCCACTTCGGGTTCCAAGCTCTAAGAATCAGACCCCGACAGAGCCAAGTACGTGATGTGAGCCAGGTTAAGGTTCCTCTAAGAATCAGACCCCGACAGAGCCAAGAACGTGATGTGAGTCAGGTTCAGGTTCCTCTAAGAATCAGACCCCGACAGAGCCAAGAACGTGATGTGAACCCACTTCAGGTTCCAAGCTCTAAGCATCGGACACCTTATATTAAACACGTACATAGCCAAGAACGTGTATTGAATCTGGTTTCAGGTTCCCGGTTTCAGGTTCCCGGTTCCCGCACACAATCCACTCACCAGTCCCCATGCCGGAAGCCGTGGACGTGTTCATGCCAGAGTTCTTGAGGATCTCGATGAGCTCACAGCGGAAGGCCGAGATATCCTGTTTGATCTCGTTGACGTCATCCTCTGTAACACCCTCTCCCTCTGCCTTGCGTTGCTCTACCGTCACGTAGCGACGCACCAGGTTACGCATAATGCTCTGCGTACCACAGGAAAACAACGTAGTGGTTCGAAACTGTTAATTAAGATCGTTCGCTGAGTTGTGAAAACTAGTTGGATAGGTCCATATTAACATGTTCTGTTTGTCTACAAAAACTGTCTCTCTACCTACATACAAACTAGAATGCTCAATTTGGTATTGTCGTACTTAGGGTGCGTTTCAATAACGGGTGTCTGTATTTTAGATGTGATAATAACTACCTTAACCCTCCGACTCTACGCATATTTCTTTGATACATGATCTGTACACGGGGGTCTGCTAAACCCCATCTTGTTTTTTTGTTTTTATTTATATTTTACTGTAAACTTTTCATTATTTTGAGGAAAATGTTTTAATTTTTTTTCAATTTTTTAATTTAGTTTTTACTATTATTTATTTATCTCTCAATGGTACTGTGAAATGAAAACGCAAGTATTTTTTTTTACACAAAGTTGATAAACTTACACATTTTTAGATGAAACATTCATGACATTAATTTTTAGTAAATAGTCGAATTATAAATGGGCTTAGTAACATTGCAGTACATTTATAAAAAAGATAATAATAAGTGAAAATTGGCATAAAGCATAAATTTTATATCTAATAGTATTTTTATACTCAATTATACCTGTATCCAATTTACCAACACGCCACTTCGGAACGATATCACTTGACGAACTGGTGTTTAATGGCCTCTAAAATAGCTGAAACACGTTCGCAGTGATGCCAACATAGATTACCAGACAATAAATTATTGTAAGCTTAGTGAAAAAAAGGAACAATCTAAAATTGCATGGGGTCACCTGGACCCCAGTATAGGGTCGGAGGGTTAAATATAGCTAAAAGTGTACATAGATATACTATTATTCTGGTAGGAAGGATCTTTTAGACCATACAAACATATAATTTTGTGGTCAGTATAAATTATAATTTTACTTTAAGGATGAAGTGTTCGAGACGTGAATTAAGGTAAGTCTTTTTGTAGTTTTTATATAGAATTTTTTTTGTGGCCAAAATAAATAAAATATTGCTCTAGTAGAAACATAGAGTATAATATTCTTCACATGGTGATATCAACAGTTGTTAAATATCTCTCAAGAGCATAGTAGCATCCCTGACAATTTTGCCGGGAAAGGTATTTTCACATATTTTCCAGGATTCTTTTACATGTCAAAATCGACATGGGACCGACGGATTTACTTCCCTTCCGAAGAATAATCTGTCGAACCCAGCTGGTTTTGAACACACAAACATCGGATACTGAGGCGAGCACTTTACCCCAAGACCACAGAGGTCGACACATTTTTAAATGACAAGAAAAATTGTCATTAAATTCGAGGAAACAGGTGAGACATATTCAACAACTGTTGATATCCCCATCTGAAGAAAATTAAACTCTATGTTTCTACTGGAGCAATATTTTATTTATGTTGATCAAAAAAGTTTTGTTATAAGAACTACAAAAACACTTATCTTAACTCGCGTCCCCTACGAAACCACCTTAATATTATTATTTAATAATAATGATATTACTAATAATAAGTGGCATGACTTTACATGCAAATATATAAACCTTAATATAATACATTTTATAACCGTCAAAAAAGTTTCCTCCTATTTAAATCAGACTTTAAATAAAATAAAAGAGTTGTCAATCAAACAATTTATTTTTATTTTTATTATATACCACAAATTGATATGTAATGGATGTCCACAAGATCAGCCTTGATAGCTGACTTAAGTTCAATAAAGTGAAATATGACAGCCTGGACGTGGGAATACAACTCGGGAATACAAATCCAAAGGTCCCGGGCTTGATACCCTTGTCCAGCTAATCATTTTTCAATTAACAGAGTACGATATTAAAAAAAAACATGCGCTAACTCATAAAGCTATAAAATAGCAGTCAAAATTTTCCAAACGTGTAGTATAAAATACACTACTTGTTCAATCTAATTAAAAATGGTTTTAAAATGATCAAAAAAAGTTTTTAACTATCAAACTCGTAAAAATTTAAATTAACAAAGTTTGTGATTATTTTGGGTTTATTTTTTCACTCTAAACGGGAAAGTGGTTTTAAGTTTATTAGTTTAGAAAAAACGGTATGTTTGTCTTAATTAATGCTTTTATCCGGGATACCAAAGTCTGAAATTTTCTACTTGGTATTTTTTCTTACCTTCTCGAAATTATAGTTTGTGGATTTTTATTTGAACTTGATCTTCCATGACTATTATTATTATTATTATTATTATTATTATTATTATTATTATTATTATTATTATTTTCATCAAGTCCAACTATCGATCCGAGATGTACGATTTTAGCATCACGTCTTATTACTACCCGTTCGAGCTAAGCGCATACATACTAATTAAAATTATGTGTTAAGGATAAAGATGGTTGAATTAAAAGGAAATGTAACAATGTTTGCGTGGTGGGAGAGTGTAAAAGCATATAGTAAAATATACCCTCATTTCACCCAACCGGGATTAGAACCCCAATCTCCCCGTAATCGGCAGTATAATCTAATTAGAGAGTGAAGCCTTATACTACGCGGCCACCAAAGAGAGTAAGTATATACTAATCTAATAAAACAATTAGGATTGGGATAAGTCAGGTGGAATTCAAAAGAATGGCACGCTAATTTTTACGGAGGGAGATTGGAAAACTATTAAGGTAAACCAGCCCTATTATACCAAGCCAGGGCTCAAACCCCAGCCTACTAGTCTTTGGGAGACTTGACTAGACAAGTTTGAAATCTAGTCTGCTTCCTCGATGGTTGGAACCAAAATATATAAAAATATTTAAAACATCATAGTGTGATCCCAAAAGTAAGCTATGCCGACCGAGCGGCCACCACCGTTAGTGACGCTAGTGCCAACATTGGCGGATATAGGGTGTAATATGGTCAGCATTCTCAGTTCGAATCTCAGTTTGGTGTACTGAAGGTGATTTTTCCAAATGATTTTATACTCTCCCTCCACATAAATGCGGGTAAACTTTCTATAAAGCTAACCTTCCTAAACCATAAAACCATTAGAATAATTAATAAATAAGTGTATAAACCGAAGGGTTAGTAAAAGGCGGTGCTATAAATACCCAACGAACAATCATCTTTTCTCCAATTTGATTTCTTAGACAGTTTACGTTGTATGTTATCATATTAACACAACATACATTTATAAGTAAATTTAATTCTTCTT
The DNA here is from genome assembly GCA_902155825.1 of Timema genevievae. Classification (NCBI taxonomy): domain Eukaryota; kingdom Metazoa; phylum Arthropoda; class Insecta; order Phasmatodea; family Timematidae; genus Timema; species Timema genevievae. Next base: position 281,398 of record CABFWO010000125.1, read on the forward strand.
GATCTAGTTGAAACGATATCGATTTTAGCACAGCAGCAGCACAAAGGCTCAAAAACAATTATTTGTAGTTATTATTTAAGTAGGTACTTTAGTTATTACCATAAACCATTAGAATGACATTAAGTACTCAGAGTGGTATTCAATCGAACAAAATCGGTAATAAATTACAATTATATTTTAAATAATAATTATATGACCACTGTTGTAGCTAATTATTTAAGATTTTTTAATTACTAAAAAATAACTAAAAAAATGTATATATTAGATTCACTGTAATATTTGAATTTAAATCTCGTTTTTCACGAATATAGCTTTTAGAATACTTGTAAGACTGCAGTTATTCCTCTAAACTTTCTTTTTACTTACAATGCACTTTATGCACATCTGTTTATAACAATAGCTATAAGGGACGCGTTTCTTTTAGTTAAAATTATTTAAAAAGAAACAGGATTTCACTTATGTACAGCACGACAACACCAAATATCGGTAACATGCAGTTTAATGCAACAAATAACATGCATTTACAATCATGTATAAAATATTTTGTTAAATTTAAATTAATTAATAAATTATTATCTAAGCTTTTATTTTAAATAACACATTTGATAACATATCAAAACATGCATTAAGTACATGACATATTATATTATAGGTTTAACGTATTACAAACGTGTTAAAATCTCAAAATTTAATATTCATTATGTTGCTTTTATGTATCTTTATATTATTTACTGTTCTGAATTTCATGAGCACTTTTTATATTTTATCGTAATCTACGTACATAATATCATGTTAAGATATTACACATTGATATTTAATAATTCAGTAAGTATAATATGTCTATTCTGCAAGGTAGCTGTCTTGCCTTGGCAGATAACACTATGGCCGAACAATAGTGAAACTATGTAAATATGGAATAAAGCAACGCTATAAAATTGAGTATATATAGTGAAACTCCGTCAGACCGAACCCGGCTAGTCCGAAATACCGGTTGTCTGAAATTCCGGATAATCCAAACACACCTTTCGGAAAACGAGGAAAAAAAAAAAAAATCAAGTCAAATGAAATATATATTTTACTAACAAGCTCAAAGTTGAAATATAATGGTAAGAAACCGTGATATCTGATAATAAATGCCTAATATTTACATGTTGTAATCAACACAATATGTTTTCCTGTAACTAAAAATAATTACAGTATAAATTACGTGTTATTCATCAGTTAAATAAATGAAGATGTGATTAAACTCATTCAACTGTAATTTAAAATTCGTGAAAATACCTTATCTCTGTATTCTCCCGCTTAGTTCGAATTTTCGATAATCCGAACCAGCTTCGGTCCCGAGTAATTCGGATTAACAAGATTCTAATGTATTATGGGGGATGTATTATTACAATTAAGGAGATCAGCCGTCACCGAGTCAGATTCGAATAGATTGAAAAATGAAACTTGAAAATGGGAATCGAACCCGGTATCTTTGGCTTAACGCACCAATGTTCTGTCACTTAGCTATCCAGGGATCGTTCCGTGCTCAGGGTAATTCTTTACTCAAATTTAAAGACATAGTAAAGCTAAACCGAGTCGCCGGTGGCTGTGATAACGATGATAGCTGTAGCCGATGATAGCCAAACGTCCATCACAAACAATGCCATAGTGAAGAAAGAGCCTGTAAATGCGACGAGACCTAGATAGCTCATTGGTAGAACATTGGCGTGCCAATCCAGATCCCGGGCTCGATTCCCTTTCCCAGCTGTCCTTTTTTTTATTCGAAACTATGTAAGGTACCTTTGCTACCTTTCAAGGCTAACCAAACTTTCATTAATTAAATTAATTAAGTAACACAAATTAATTTAATCAGTAATGATAAAACTTAATGATTCAAATCACAAATCCCTTAAAATAATAACCTTATAGAAATGACTAAATAAATTTAATAATAATAATAATATTTAGCACCGCGTCTTACTACCCGTTCGGGTTATACGCTCTAAATAAATTTAAACAAAACATAAAAAGGGGAGGTGATAAAAAAACAGATTTTAATAAGAATGAATATACCTGATAGCTAGAATAAGCTAGTAGCTATAGCCTAACTTAATAATACCTCAAGCGATGTTATCTGCGGCTGTAACTTTTTATAGATACTATCAATAACTATAAAATAACAATAATAATATAGTAAAATGTTATAAAAGTTAACAGTAAAAAATTTGTTTGTATTCTCTAAAAGATGCTCCAAACTTCTTTTCTTATGAAAATCAAGGTGTATAACTATACTATGCATTAAATCAGTGGCTTTAAACCCGTTTCCGGTTGCGCACCCCCCATTCGTAAACAATTATTTTAAATATCACAAGAGTTTAATTTAAATAAATTCATACATTATTTATTAAAACCCTTTTTACTAGTCGTGTAGCCCAATTTGGTTGCCACATGGTCTAAGGCGTAACTCTCAAATTAGACTAGACTGCCGATAACGAGGAGATCAGGGGTCCGAATCCCTGTCGGGTGTATTGAGGGTGTTTATTTCTAAATGGTTTTCCACTCTCCCTCCAAGAAAATACGGGTAAACACTTCTTCTAAATTTAATCATCTTGACCCCTAGCACATTGGCTTAATTAGTAAGTATGCATATAATCCGGGCGGGTATTAAGACCCTGTGCTAACAAAAATGTCTTGGGTGAATCTTAGAAATGTTGAAGTAGGTAAAATTTCCTTCTCTTTGAATTAGATTCAATAGCCTTTACATCTTCGAAATATTTCGAAGGAAGAAGAAAATGTCAGTATATTAAGAAAATATTTGAAATAATTCACTAAATATGAAGTATTTAAACAAATATTCATGTTTGGAGCATTTACTAAATAGTATTTTAACATCCTTAATTTTATTCTTGAAATCCCCCTCTTTATATAGATGTAAATAACGAATGGTTAATAAAAAGTATTATGTGACAGCAGTAAAAACCTTATCCTTCGACTTCGTTTAGCATGTTTTACGCCTTTCTTCAACTTCGAATTTATATTAAAAAACCTTCGCCACCTCCTATGTATTACCTAATTCAGGAATAAAGTGTGTTATTTTGATTAAAACACTTCAAGTATAAAATAAACTATTGTGTTTTTATATATCAAGCTACAAAAATAAACAGAAACATTTTACCTCAGTAAATCTTTTTAAAAACTTCACTCAAGCCAAATTTACTAGTAGCTTAGGCATAAAAAGGGATATTACATGGATGAAAACATTAAATCCATGTTTTACTGAAATTACATAAAATACATTAATAACGGTAACTAATAAAATACAAGACGTTTATCAAAAAATACATTTTAAAAAAAAATTTACGTTATAATTAGGTTAATTTGAAGTACAAATTAATACTGCTATTATTAAATTAGTTTCTCGGATCCGTGATAAATAGACCACAAATCCTCTGGGGTGCACGTGTCATAAGTTGAAAACCACTGCATTAGATGGGAGGTTTTTATAACAAAAATAATTAATTGATGCATTTTATCAATTTATTGATAGAATGTTTTAATTCAAGTTAGCAAAAATATATCAAATAAAATGTTTTCACATTGTCCACCACTTCACTTTGAAGAACCACTAGAAAATATAATTATGGTGATGGTAGATTTAGTTAACCTATTCAATACAAATATGTTAAAAAATATCTTAACTAATTGAAAACACATAGTAAATATCGTGAGCTGAGTTCGAAAAAAAAAAGTGTTCCTAATTTTTACTTTCTATCAATGTTGTGTGAACTTCAAATCGAAACATATTTAAAACAATCTGTATTTTTAATCAAAAAATTAAATCTACTCAAACGTCTCGTTAATATGACCAATTTCAAGTATGGAATAATTTGGTTTGAACCTTTACGGGGATTTGAATTATAGATCTTTTTTTTTTTTGCACCGCGTTTTACTACTCGTCCGGGCTATGCGCTCATGTACTAAGGGAATACCACTTTGGAAAAATAAAACCCTCAGTACGCCCAACCAAAATTTGAACCTTGATCTCCCCATCATCGGCAGTCTAGTTTACTGCGAGAGTGGCGCCGTAGCCCATGCAGCCACCGAAGTGAATAGTAGTATAATTAATTAGACTCTCGAGTATTAGAGGTTAATGAAAACCAGTTTTCCCTCCACCTCGTCTCACTACCCTTTCATGTTCTACTCTTACATATAAATTACGCTAGTATTTTAAGGACGAGAGATAGAATGTACCCACGTTTGCGTAAAAATAGAGTGGGAAAAAATTTAGGGGAAAAAAAAATTCTCAAATTACACTTTACCGGGATTTGAGCTGGTTACAAACTGAAAGCGCACAGGCAGATTTTGTATACCTGCTCTGGAATATATGAGAAGCTCATAAGGTAAATCTATCAAAAGCTCACCATTGTCATTGTTTGCTGTCTCTGAACCTAATATGGTAACCCCATTTGATGGTTCGTTCAAGAAGGACACATCCCTATTTCAATTTGAATTGTATAGTGTTTTCATTCCAGCCAACCCAACCTAACCCTGTAGTTTTATTATTTTACTGTAATTTATATAATTATTCTAAGAGTAAAGGGGTTGTTTACAATACATGTTTGACATATTACCACGTTATATTTTGATTAATTTTTTTAGCACCACGTCTTAAAGGGCGTTTAGACTATGCCTTTTTTTTTGGGTGCAACTAGGAGCGTAGGATATGCAAGTTGGGGCATACACCTGCGCATGCCCCAAAAGTAGTTGTGCTCATAGCCGCAAGAAGGCGCAAGTGATCCCCATAATATTTGGGAAGCACGTTGCAACACTCTTGCCACACAGTCCCTTGAGAACGTTTGAAAGTGGTGTCGTTGGTTTTTATAGTTGTATTTTGCGTGATTTTTTTTTCCTTGGTGGAGTGGGTTGACGAAAAAACAATTGAATTTATTAATGATTAATTATCAGAGACATCCATTGTTGTGGAGGTCATCACACGCAGACTATAAAAATCGCGTCAAGCGTAGAGATGTGGTACAGTCACTAGGGGAAGCTTAAGACATGGATTCTAAGGCTGTGTTGAACAAAATTTAGAGCCTTCATTCATACTTTTACCGGGAATATTTGAAAATTTTTAAGAAAAGTAGTACAAGTTGTATTTCTGTTATTATTATTATTATCATTATTATTATTATTATTATTATTATTATTATTATTATTAGCACCGCGTCTTACTACCCATTCGGGTTATACGCACTTACGCTAATGTGTAATGGTAAGGTGATTGTGAGATGAAACGGAGGACCTACAGTTTAACGTGGGATCCGAACCACGGTGGAGGCCTGGCATTTCACACATTCACAAGTTGTGATTAATACACATCTTGTCAGAGGTGAAGGAAGGGTTTGGCAATCAGATAAATCTGTGCCGGACAAAGGATTGAACCTCGGACCCTCAACACAGAAGTCTGACACCTTACCCCTAGAGCACCAGGTCATCCTTATATGTCTGTTGATGAGATTGTGTAGCGTGTTAAGCCTGCTGTTTAACACGTACAACAAAAATACCATACATATAATTAATTCTATTTTATCAATTCAACGGACATCGGACGTTACTCTACATTGACGAAACAAGTTACTGGGGTGACCATGATGTGTGAGGCGTCGGTCTCCCCTCGTCGCAGATGAAACATCGTCAGAGACTATGGGTATTTGGAAGTTAAGAGTTGGCGTTGGCGTTTTGGTATTATTTTGCTATGTCCCTATGACATAGTTTTTTGTTAGTCAGGGAATCAGGCTACTTTTCTATGACCTTAAGGCATAATGGTAGTCTTAACGTTCTTTTTCTATGTCCATATGACTTAGTTTATATGTCAGTATATCAAACTTGTTTTCCTATGCCCGTAAGGCATAGTTAAGAATAATGAGCTTTATGCTCTATGTACCTTGGTCCATACGACATGATTCAGTATGTAAGTGCTTCTGACCTTTTTTTCTAAAGTCCTTAAGACATTGTTTTATATAGCTACTAGGGAATAGTCTTCACTCCCTAAACTGTGTGGTCTTGATTAGGATCACTTAATGAGGGCAATCAGTTTATCTATCGCTTTGTTCAACGACCTAATTGGGTCAGTGACAGATAGCAGTCACTATTATTTCTTTTTAGTGTATCTATTTACGGTGAGCAACCTGTGGGAGCACTACTTGTTCGTAGTAGTGGCCCGCGGGGATAGTGATTGGTCTCCGGCCCCTTCAGGCACCGTTTATATTGAGTAAAACAAATATTGTTTGTACTAGTTATTGTGTGCCCAAGTTAAGGTGGAAGTATAAATATACTATTGAATGTCCAGGCAGTACTTGTTCAGGCGTTCGTCCGGCCCATCGTACGGCGGCCGGGTGCGCTCTGGGCCCGCGCACGTTTCATATAACCGAGCACTAGACTGTCTTTGTCACATTCTGGTACTGGAAGATCACTAAGCATCCTGTCGGGGCGCCTCCACGGGGCGGCCCCTGGGCAATGTGACGGACGAGGTCCAGCAGAGCTAAGACCCCTACGGGTCATCTGTGGGTGAGAAGGGGGATACTACCTTCTCGACACACACTAAGCGTTTGGTAGTGCGTACCCGTTTAACGGGGATAGCTGGTCAGGGCACCTCTGGACAGCTGATCTCAGAATGGCTGGGGAGGCAGCAAAGAAGGTGTGTGAGACTGAAAGAACTGAGATTTTTGAGAACGAAGGTTGAGGAAGACGGCTGAGCTCCTGACTTCCTCGTGATGGGCGATCACTAGGAGGAACCAACTCCCCCCTCCATCCAGTCCCTGTGCAACGGAAGGGGGGGGCTTTTCCCAAGTAACCCAAGGCAGGCTGGCATGGAAGGGCTGGTACTAGGTTTTTTTTCGGGTGCCCAATGACCCGGAATGGCACTCATGGACTTCGGTCCAAGTCCGGTGAAAAGGTACCAGTCCCGATAGGAATCAGTGGTTGCATTGTTATAGGCCTCCGATCCTAGGTACAGAGTGACTTGAAAGCCCTTCAGGGGGTCTCTTCGGAGATTTAACGAATTACAATGTCCAGGCAGTACTTATTAGGAAGTGACTGGCCACAGTAATTTAACCGCATTGATGCCTGATAGCTCACCATTTAATATTTATATTATGCTAGTTCCTCTTCTAGGAGATTATTCTTAGGTTTTCGTAACTCTCAATGGAGTTAACTCAAACTAACTAGCTTATATAACTATCCTCATGTTAAATCTATAAAATTAGGATTAAATACCCCTTGTTTTCATTCACTATAGTTTCACTATTATTCATGAATATATCTTTCAGGTCTTAGTCTGGTATTAGCTAGGCTGGATTGTCTTTATGTATTGTAGCTTAACCTTAAATTAATATTTGTGGCCTAATTTTGACTGCCGCTATGTTGAGGCGGACGCTCCTTCGTAGTAGAATGAGCGTTGGTCCTCATTTCTAGAGTTACTAAACTAAACTATATGCTCAATCTTACTTCTGTTAATTCCTTGTCATCAAGGTGCTTATTGCTATTCCTGCCTATCGGGAAGTATACTTCTATGATAACTGAATAAGCTTGTCTTAAATAACTATGGACTGTTTGATCTAAAATCTATTTAAAACGTATGTAATTCTATATCACTTGTTTACATTTAAATAAACTGATTTGTTAAACTAACATAATTCTCTTATTTCTCATCCTTCCCAAACGCTCATTTAATCATTGTATGTACGAACTCGTCACTTATTCTTTACATAGGAGAAGCGATGATTCAACTGTTACTTCATCGAGTTTGTATACAAACATCTGCTGTTTATAATCGAAGGAGAAGGGGGGGAAGAGGAAAGGATAAATCTCAAAACACACTGGCGAATGGAAAGAAAGGCAAGAGTGAAAACAGGTCGAGCTGCCTGAGGCAAGACGCAAGAGGCATGTTGCAAGATGCACCTAAAGAGGCATGTCTCTGCGCATCTAGTGTTGCATGAAGTAAGGTATAAGTCTAAATGCACCTTAAATACACGTTCAGGTTATATGCTTATATACTAATTACACTAATATGTTAGGGATTATGTAGGTTTGATTGAGAAGAATATCACCCGTATTTGCGTGGAGGGAGAGTGGAAAACCATTAAGGAAAAAACCACTTCAGTGCACCCATTCGGACCGAACCCCAGTCTCCCCTTCTTTGGGAATACAATCTAACACGAGAGTAGCGCCTTAGACCATGCATCCACCGAAGTGTGTGCCACGTTATTCAGTTGTTTTTTTCCCTGTGCACTTTTTAAACAAGGTCTAGGCGAGCTTTTGATATAATGTTTCTTCCTCTTGAGCACTTTCGACGTTCTCAGATTCGAACCCCGACCTCTTCTGTCTTGGGCAATCTAGACTGTTGCGAGAGTGATCTCTTTAGTCCATTTGACCACCGAACCGGCTAGAGTTTTGCTGCTTTCTGAATAAAATTGGGTCTTGAGTTGAATTATCCAGTGTGCACGTAAAATACACGTCTTGTTGTGGTGATACGAAATGTTACAGAATTACACTTGAGCGATTCTGACGACTTTTGTTGACTTTCCAATTTGTCCCCTCGGGCGATGCAAATATTGTCCTACAACATTAAAGTAAGTGTTGTTTAAATAATTCTTTCCTAGTTAGCTTATCAAGTGTTTGGATCCTTAAAGCTGTTTACATAAATACTTTTTGTTTAAAATTTCCATAACAATAATTATTGGCTGGAAACGTTTTACTGAAAAGTGAGAACGTCTTATTTCACGATAATGTTTTGTATAATTAAAACGAGTAGTAATATTATAATAAGACGAATATATTTATGTACAATAATTATAGGGATTATTCTACCAAAAAAAATTCGTATATTTATTAAAATTGTGTTAAAAAGAATCGAAAAATATATTAAGTTTAGTTGGTCAAAAATTAGGATCTATAAGACTAAAATAACTCTATAACATTCAATTAATTGAGTTAATACCCACTTTGGTGGCCGCATGGTCTAAGTTGTCTCTATCGAAATTGACTATACTGCCTATGACTGACAGATCAGGGTTCGAAGCCTTGTCGGGTTACTGAGCGTGGTTTTTAATACATTGTTTTCCACTCTCCCTCCATGCAAATGCGGATATACTTCCTCAAAATCCAACCTTTCTTATCCTTGTTACATTAATTATGTTTACAGCCCGAACGGATAGTAGAACTTGATGCTAAAAAAAAGAGTTAGTTAAATAATAACTTATTTAAGCTACAGTTTTAATATTCAGGCCCATCTATTAATATATTACTAACGTTCAAAAGGAACCTAGCTCAATAAGATTATTAACGCCTGAGACATAACAAATAGTGAATTACGAATATCTTAAACTTTATATAATTTCTTACCCCGTGGATATTAAAATTTATTCCTAAACAGGATTCGAAGCAGGGTGTTCCCTAGTTGATCAGCTGACGCCTCAAGTAAATGTATACAATTCTCCAGAGAACGTCCGAGCTATTTAATTGAAATACGCATTTTTTTAAAGGGTTGTATTCATGCCTACAGGTAAACAGGTGAATTGCATTTCCAGAAATTTGAGGGCTTGGGAATTAGGAAAGAGATGAAGAGGGGATTGGAGAAGGGATTAGAAAGGTATTGGAGGGGGAAATTAAGAGGGGATTGACGGGTGAATTGGAGGTGGATTTGAGGGAAATTGAGGAATGAATGGAATTAGATACAGGATATAAAAGGCTATTGGAGTTGGGATTTGAGGGTGGATTGGATAGGGATTGGAGGGGAATTGGAGGGAGAGGTTTAGAGATGGAATTCATGAAGGGATTAAAGGTGGCATTAGTAGTGGATTAGATGGGGAATTGGAAGGAGATTGGAGGAGGAATTGAAGGGAGATTGAAAAGAGAATCAGAGAGGGTATTGAAGATGGGAATTGAGAGTGTATTGGAGGGGGATTAGAGGGGATTGGAGGAGGTATTAAAAGGAGATTGAAGGGAAGATCATAGAGGGGGTTGAAGAGGGTATTGGAGATGGGAATTGAAGGTGAATTGGAGATGAAATTGGAGGGGATTGGAGAGGGGATTGGAGAGGGGATTGGAAAGGGGATTGGAGAGGGGATTGGAGAGGGGATTGGAGAGGGTATTGGAGGGGATTGGAGAGGGATTGTAGGAAGAATTGGAAGGAGATTGAAGATAGAATCATAGAAAGGATTGAAGAGAGTATTGGAGATGGGAATTGAAGGTGAATTGGAGAGGAAATTGGAGGGTATTGGAGAGGGGATTGTAGGAAGAATTGGAAGGAGATTGAAGATAGGATCATAGAAAGGATTGAAGAGAGTATTGGAGGTGGGAATTGAAGGTGAATTGGAGAGGAAATTGGAGGGGATTGGAGGAGGGATTGCAAGGAGATTGAAGATAGGTTCAGAGAGGGGATTGAAGAGGGTATTGGAGATGAGAATTTAGGGTGAATTGAAGACGGATTGTAAGGAGATAGGTAAGAATGGGTTGGAGCTTGTTTTGAATGATAAGGTCCACAGAGATGTCAATACGTATACAAAATCTTTATGCATCACACTGACAGAATACACACTAACTTACCTGGTAACGAAAATCACGTTCACTTGCCTGTTTCGCCTTCCGCTATAAGATGATTTTAGGGAAAGAAAGACCGTCAAAGTTAGGAGGATGCTTACAGTAAGGTAATTGATTGTTTTTTTTAATAAGAAAAAAATATGTGCTGGTTCAGGATGTACGTTTCTCAAGAAATATCCTATTGTTCAATTTGATTCATAAAATATGGACGAAAAGGTAACATGTTTTTTAAATTAATGGATTGGTGACATTTTATGAATTAAATTGTACAAATATTACATCAGTAAATAATATATTATGGCAACAATTCTAAACAAGGAATACATTTTAATTGCATTAAATATAGTTTAAAAATGACACCTAGACACGAAAATTAAACCCCGGTCTTTAAGTTTAGTGAGGAAAGCTCTTCTAATGAGCTATCCTGGATTCTTTGTTCCATAATGAGTGTCATTCTTAAGTCATAGCTTAAAACAGATATATATATATATATATATATATATCACCCGTTCGGGTTGTACGCATACATTAACTACGCTATTTGGATAGAGAGGTACAATATTAAAGTAAGTGCACCAGTATTTGAGTGGAAGGAGATTGGTAAAACACTTCAGGAAAAAAAATCAGTACACCCGACCGGGATTCGAACCCCAAATTCCCCGTCACAGATAATACAATCTAACACGAGATAGATAACATTAGATTATGCGATCACCGATGGAGATTATAAATTATTGTTGAAATTTCTTAAAATTTATGGCTACTAACATAAATATTGGTTTTTAATAATGTTCATATTTGATATGGTAAGGAGTACCTAATAAATGACAAAATTATACCTTCTTTATTTTTATTCCGTTCTCCTTATTTAATAGTAGCTTAGTCTTCTATAACGAAATGTTTCAGTGTTATTATTGATGTTATAACATATTCAGGTCTTATTTATGATACAGAAGATATTCTGTTAAATACATATTAGAATATTTGTGAAAATTTTAAGTTTTTATATTTTCACAAACTTTCTTATAATATGTATTTAACAGAATATCATATTTATCATAAATAAGACCTGATGATGTTGTAACATTAATAACACTAAAACATGTCATAGAAAGACTAAGCTATTATCAAATAAGGAGAAGGGAATAAAAATAAGGAATATATAATTTTATCATAAATATTGTGTTTTTTTACTAGACAAAATAAGTAATAAATATGTAATTAAATATAATTCAATTAAATAAATATAATTAAGGGTCATGGCACGTACTGTATATCCGTTTATCCTTTAATATATTCTTAGAATAATAAAAGAGGGTATTATGGGGGTTTAAGGGGGGCTCGCATAGAAACGAAGTGGAGGTGAGACAGTTCGTAGGTGAGCCCAAAACTCACCCTTATAGTGCGCATGTGCTCTTTCTTGGCTGCTTTAGATCTGCCGCACAGTTTCCGGTTCACCCACTGTATAAAGTACCAAGCGCTCTTAGGAGTGGGGATGATGTTGAAAGGCGGGGGGACGGTGCCCCCTTCTTCGAAATAGCTGATCCAAAGTTTACTTCGAGCAAACTTCCACTCCACGTCAGCTCTTTCCTGTTCCCAACAAAACCAAACAAACTTGTCATCAAAACAATCTCAGACTAGGACCGCCGGAGCTACATACAGTCCCATTTTATTAGGAAGGGTCTAAATCTAGTTTTTTTCGGTCAAAATTAACCAGATTTTACTATTAACTTTTATTAATTCCTTTAACTCCTGATAGGACTGGAACAAAAGCTTCGTTACTCCGGCTATTTAACGTATGGATACGTGAAAATAAATCTAGTACTTTTTCTAGCTCTCAGATAAGGCCCTTTCTATGAAAATTGGAGTAGGTGTGAGCGAGTATAGTTGACACCCAACAGAGAGACATTGGTTCAATTCCTGGACAAATTTATGCACACGAATAACTGGGGTATTACTTTAAAATACTTCCTTTCAGTTCATAATGTTATTTTATAATAATAAATAAAAGGTTTAATTTTATTTTTGCAAAACTAGAAATTGTCTAAGACTTTTTGAGGTGCCATCTTGACATTTGTAATCACAAAGTCAAAGTTAGGACTATAAGTGTATAGTTTATAAGTGTCCAACATGTGAAAAAATATATTAATACAGTAAATTACATTTTTATTTAACTATTTGTTTAATTTCAATCAGAAAATAGTTAGATAATAAGTTTGTACTTAAAGATTTGTTCAAAATATTTGAATATCATAATTATATAAAATTTCTCGAATATTGATAGATAGACCAATGTTCTACTAATAAAACATGAATTATAATATAGACATACAGTATTATAGATAGTCATGTCAACGACTAGTATGTCTCAAACATACGCGTATTTAATTCAATAAATAATATTAAAACATTTTGATTGGTAGAACAAAATATAAAATATAATATCAGATAGTTATTAAAACATCCAAAACATATTTTTATTTAAATAAATATTCCAGCACCTAATCTTACTACCCGTTCAGGTTATAAGCATATTAACTAATTACGCTAATAGTTTCAGGGATAGGAAAGTTATATTTATAGGAAGTGTACCCTTATTCGTGTAGAGGGAGAGTGAAAAACCATTTTAGAAAAAAACACCCTCAGTACACCCGACCGATATTCGAACCTTGATCTCCCCTCAATCAGTTTAGTCTACTGCGAGAGTAGCGCCTTAAACCATGCGGCCTCCAAAGCGGGTTGTTCAATAATTGAACGAAATTTAAGTGGCTTTATTTGATAACTATTAATCAAGAACAACACCTCACTGCAAACATGTAACGGTCCAGTTTGTAATTAAAATTAAACACGATACCAAAAACACATATCGTTAAAATCACAAGCCAGCTGCACAATTTACATACAAAATACACGTGTTACTCAGAAAACAAGCGATTATTAATTTTATCAAACATTTATAATAATATAACACGTAAGCACTTGCTATTTGTATATATAACCAAGTTTCCAATTACTAGGATATAAATTAAGTATCCACCCGTGATAGCGCATGCACATAGAGTTATAAGAAACACATAATATAATATAATAGCTTAAAAAATATTTGATCTTAACATCAAAATTATTCTGAGTACACATTCCATGATGTTACCGCCAAGTAGAATTTGATTAAAGTGTCAAGGTTAGGCGAAAAGCTTGAGGATAGCTTGGGAGGTCGGGCTTCAAGTCTAGCGAGCTGCCCTCGGAAAGGTATTCCCTCTATTAGGGTACGCACCCTAAAGTGGGGCTCCGCCATATTTGCAGTGTGGACAAGACGACAAAAAGCCTAGACCAGGACGCTAGAACATCCATAATTTTTTTTTAAATCGGGTCTTACTAAACGTTCGGGTTATAAGCCTATGAACTGTGCTATGGATGAGGAGGGTTGAACTTAGAGGAAGTGTATCCACATTTACGTGAAGAGAGATAGTGGAAAGTCATTCTAGGGAAAAAGTCCTGATTACACCCGGCCGAGATTCGAACCTCGATCTCCCCGTCCTCGACTCGAGCTCAACACGACTAGCGCGTTAGCCAACTACGCCACCGAGGCGGGTTAGGTAAAAAAATAAAATTTTGGCTTGAAGCTTTTTTTTTTTATAAAATACGCTTTTATTTGAAAATTTGACTGTACAAATGGTGCTGCTAACTAAACAAAATGAATCAAAAGATCAAGCTCTAGTGGAGAATTTTAGAAACATTGTTAAATCTTTCATATCCGGTAAGGTTGGTAAAAGCGTATGGAGATGATTAAAAAAAACTGTTATAAACGCTAATGTAAGGACATACTTGCGATAGGGCAATCCATGTTCAAGTAGGAACATCCATGCTAGCGTTCGTTTTGAACGCGTCAGGCAAGACCACACGTAGAACGTTCCATCAGCGACAAAAAAAAAAGTTGGAATGACTTACAGAACTTACGGAAATTAGCTGATAGGAGTGGTTCATCATTGCTATCAGTAAGTTGAGAAGGACCACTATGTTGATAACAGAGTAAGTGCCGAACATTAACATCCCCCAGAAACGGGTGAAACTTTTAATACCGGCCAATTCGAAGTTGTCCAAATCAATTAGGCCGAAAACTGCCCAGAACAGAGTTTGTGTCGTTTCGAACAAGCTGTAAAAAATAAAATAGTTAAATAATGTGGTCAGTTAGGTTGGTTTGATAGTGATATATATATATATATATATATATAATATTAAGAGTTGGTTCGAATCTCCAATTATAACTTCGAATCCCGATTTTCAAATCCAAATCCATATCTTGGAAAAAATTATTAACACAAGAGGAAATAGAAATATAATGGAATGATATTACATACAAATAGTAGCTAGATGTTAACATTCTTTCTTATAATACATTTATTTTTACATTCATTCATTCAGTTAAGTGTTAAATTACTGGTCTGGGTTCTGGTTGTTAAGTTCATGCTATAATTATAATTGGTTCTGATCCAACAATAAGCAGTATTCGAGTTCTAAAACAAATTTCACTTTAAAAAAATTGAAAAAAAAAGTATTTTTTTTCCCAAGGATTTGACTCTAGAATCACGAATTTCCCCCAATCTCGAATATATTTAAGGATGTGAAGGATTCAAGGATTCTGAGGTTCACATCCCTAAATCAATATTTTATGAGTATATATATATATATATTTATATATCACCGCATTTTACTACTCTTATTGACTATACGCCTATGTACTAATTACACCTATGTGCTAGGGATTAGGAAGGTTGAATTTAGATTAAGTGTACCCACATTTGCGTGGAGGGAAAGTGGAAGGCCATCTAGGAAAAAACCATCCTCAATACGCCAGATTGGGATCGAACTCCAATCTCCCCATCTTCGTCATTCAAGTCCATTGCTAGAGTAGAGGCTTAGACCATGTGGCAACCGAAGAAAGTGTTTATATATATCTATTTTGGATATAATTTAGTTTTGAAGAATACCTATTTTCCAATTTAAATTACTTGTTGATTTTCTAATATTACTGTTTTCTGATATTGTTTTTCATGGCACAATTATTTAAACCTATTGCAATGAACTACATGATAGGGCATCCGTTAACATGGACACTCACTTTGCAAACCTTCTCCAAACAGTGCACGCATCTGGGTCACTTGGGTTTTTAGGATCAAAAGTTGTGGTAGCGTTTGGACAACGTTGCTTCTCCATGTCGGCGTAGTACCAGAGCAACTGGTTTAAACCTAACAAACAAATATTGTCAAATAAAATATAAATCAATTCCACAATTCATTCTAGGATAGTGACAAAATAATCCGACACCTTAAGCTCAAAAGGCAGTGTGTCTTGTTACTTAACTAAGGGTTTCGGGTTCGATTTTCCTGCCTGATAGGAGATTTAACATTAGTGACATGTGGGTTTGCGCTCTAACAGGGAGGAATTAACGGCTGGGGGCTGGATGTTGTGTCTGTTATAGATTTAAGTTAGTTTATAAGTCATGTCATGATATGATCAGTGAGATAGGTTCAGAAAGTGCAGGTTAAACATCTCAATTATGATCTTTTTAAATCAACAACGCGAAAGTTGATTTGGGCGCGCACTCAACCCTTAAGCTGGTTAGGGCTGCCTGCACCATCTGGTATAAATCCCATGTACTAGGGGAGTTAAGGAAGTGTGGCTACCTTCCATACTGAATTTCTATGAGTGAGTGAGCGAGAAAGAGCCTACCAACTTTTCTGGAAAAAAATATTTCACAAACCTTCCAAGGTTATTTCACACGCCACAATCGACATGGGACCGACAGCTTTACTTCCCCTCCAAAGGAAGTTGTGCTATGGATTTTTATCGCTCAAGAAAAAATCCTCTGACGCCGGCTGGCTTTGAACCCACGAACATCGGGTCATGAGGCAAGCACTTTAGCCCAAGACCCCCAAGGTCAACCAAATAAAGAGAGTGACAATAATAACAAAGGTTTGAATTGCTTTTTATTTTATCGAAACATGACTTAGAAACTAGCTCAACAAAGAGAAGAACACTTAGCACTAGATATGGTTAATACATTTTTCCAAACCCAAATGCTCATTATTCCTTGGAATCTTAATCTGATCACGATAAGCATAAGTGTTTAAAATTTTCCCCATTGGTATTATATTTTTTCCTCCAATTCTGAGTTTGTTCCCATTAAGTGGTAAATCTATGATCTTGGGTCTGGTTGTTAGGTTTTACTATTATTATATTGGGTTGGGTCATTATTTAGCATCATAATAGCTCTGAGAAAACCTCAAATTATATGTTTTTGTATCACCGCGTTTTACTAATTATTCATGTTATACGCATATATGATGATTATTCTAATGTGGTAGGAATGAGGAAGGAAGCATTTTAGAGATAATCTACCCTCATTCGCGTGGAGTAATAGTGGAAAACTATTTAGTAAAAGCCACCCTCAGTAGACCCGACCGGAATTCAACCCCTGATCTCCTCGTCATCAGCAGGCCAGTCTAACACGAGAGTGACGTCTTAGACGATTTGGCCCCTAAAGCGGGTGTCTAAAAAATGTATATGTAAATTAAAAGTCCCCTAATATTACATATTATAATCAGGATAAATTAAAAAGGCCAACTGTTTCATACCAAGAAAAGATAACTAGCAACAATTATATCTCTTTAAGGAAAGCCTACTTTCAATTTTTGAGGTAGTTTGTTTATATATTTGGAAGAAGGTACAGGAAAGGTGGATATAAAAGGGAATGAACATACAATGGCTGTTACAATGAAAAGAAGAACACTTTACATTGCTGCCACTGGACAAAAAGGTAATGGCCTGCCTTTTGAAGAAAATCCATCGTCACCACCCAATCCCCGCGACCTAGGTTTCATTCTATCGGAACTCATCAGGAGGGATTGTGAAATGCGCAACGCGACTTTCTAAAAGAGAGAGATAGAATAAACCCAGCCATATTATGTTCGTTCTCTTTTATATGTTTTATATCCACCTTTCCTGTGCTTTCTTCGAAATGTGTGTCCAAACTACCTCAAATAGCAATAGTTGTAGTAATTAATAGATGTACGCAGATAATTATGGTGTTCCAACCGTATCGCTTCCCTTTATAGCACCGCCATTCTCCAATCACTGGTACGAGACTCGGTAAAATAACAATACTGATGAGGAAAGGTCAGTGTTTTCGCAGTTTTTACGGCAAAACATATTTTTGTTCAAAATAAATCAAATATTGCTCCAGTACAAACATTTGGTTTAATTTTCTTCACATGGTGATATCAACAGTTGTTGATCATATATCGAGGGTGCTCTGGGATTTAATGACAGTTTTTTTTTTATCTTAATTTAAAAAGGTTCTCATCCAATGCTGTTCATGAGAGATATTCAACAGCTGTTGATATCACCATGTGAAGAAACTTAAATTCTATGTTTCTACTGGAGAAATATTTTATGTATTTTGATAAAAAAAAATAGTTTTGACACAAAAACAGCAAAAAACACTCGTTTTTTTTTTTGGCGTCCCGTTCCACCCCACCTTAACTTACCACAAGAGAAAGCGAAAAGGACCAGCACGTAAAGGAAGAAAAACTTCATTATGTCCATGACCATACGGCTGAGAGAGACTTGAAGTGGACCAAGGTACGGATTCACAGAGAATATATACACCAACTTCAAAGAGCTGAAACACACCAATTAGTCAACAGATCAACTCTCTTGTCACTTGGCGGTGAGTAAAGACGCGATCCCACGCGTTGATATGTATAGAGATGGGTCTGATCCAACTAGACATTGAATTTATGTGTCTCGAAACTTGAAACTGAATTTCAATTTTATCCAGAAAGTCCAAATGTTATTATTTTTACATGCAACACCCTGAATCCCAAATACTAATCTTAATTTGACCTACAGTAGATCCATGACTTCTTTGGTGCTGACTGACAGTTCACAGCTGACAGCTGACGGCTTTGAAAAGTTACCAGACCAAATTATGTATCACTACGCTGAACCATATGATCTACAAAAACATGTGTTTAATAGCTGTAACTTCTGACAGTCAACATTTAGGTATATACCTAGCTGTTGACTGTCAGAAGTCAGCTGTGAGCTGTCAGTCAGCACCAAAGAAGTCGTGGAGCTACTGTACTAGCCCCAAAACTCAAATCTAAATCTTAATTTATTGGCATCTTAATTTTACCCGAGAGCTCCAAATTAAAATTTTAATTTTATCTACTAGCCCCAAATTTCGAAATCGAATTTTAATTTGACATAAGAGTGCTGAATCTCGATTTTATCTACGAGCCCCCTAATATCGATTCTGAATTTTAATTTTACCTGCAGAACTCAAATATGAACCTTAGAAAACATTTCCTTGTAATTAACTTTCTTAGCCATAAAGATGACTATATTACTCCGGTAATAATTAGTGAAAAACGTATTAATCTAAAATATATCCAAATTTATACGATTCTAACTGCCCTTTTGAAGTATATATATATTGACACTCCTTCGTACTTTTGCGTGGAGGGAGAGTGGAAAGTAATTTTGAAACAACCACCCTCAGTACACCCAACCGAGATTTGAACCTCGATCTACCAGTCATCGGCAGTCTCTAGTAAAATATGAGAGAAGCACCCTATACCATGCGGCCACCGCAGCTGTTTTATATATATATATATATATATATATATATATATATAAATTAAGCTAAAAGCATTAGGATAAGTAAGGTTGAGTTAGTAAGAAAATCTACACATATTTACGTGGAAGGAGAGGGAATAGACATTTATAAGAGAGTAAAAAAATCCCCGGTAGGCCTACAGCCAACCGGGGCTCAAGCCCCGATATCCCCAATGTCGGCAGTTCAGTATATTGAGAATGTGACGCCTTAGAATATTCGACCCCCGATGTGCGTCACATCATATTCATATCTATGATATGTAATTCCGTTTCGACACTAAAATGAGTATAATATCAGATTGTTTGTCAGGGTATTGAACTAGTCACGAGCACCCTCATACCTGAAGATGTTGGCCGCTGAGAAGAGACCCTCGGCTATCAGCATGGGGTCCCAAGTATCCCATTCCTCACGGGGAAGATCCGAGGGGGTCGTTTTGGTTGCCATTTCTTTCTGGACCTGAGCAAAATGATACAGAATATTGTATGACACTATCGTATACACTTTCTCGTTTAGTCTATTTTGTGTGTGACAATATTTCAAAAATAAGCTATCGGTAAACTGCCTCTTAATAAGTTTTATATATAAAAAAGGAACAGTATTTTGATGATCATAATTATGTATACTGAAGGTATACATTTTGAACACAATTGAAGGGTACAGTGGAAAAAGGGTAAAGCCCAATTTCATCTTAAAGTGAATCAGTGGTGTAATCTGTTAGACAATCCGGATAGCTTCTTAATTTATTTTAGATTATGGTTAAAAAAGGTCTTTGTCATATTTAATTTAATTTTTAAAAATGTGCTTGGATTCTTATAGGTTTTGTGATAGGCTATAAAATTTGTTGCCCTTGAAAATATGTGTAATGTGACTTCCCCATTTTCCCCTGTACCCTGCAATTGATATAGCTACTTTAAAAAAAGCTACATGTTTTCAAAAATCAGTCAACAGTAAACCACCAAAACAAACTTATTTAGCATGTAAAACATCCCATAGATACCTATTTTGAACAAAAACAAAATAAATATTTTTGAAAAATTTTGGATTTCAAAAAATCAATAATAATAAAACTATACTTAATTTGAGGCCTAGAAATCAAATAAAAAGTATCCCAATGTGTGACCATAAAGCATCTAAATATCAAGCTTGCACTAAATCCATCAAATCATTTCGGTTGTAGCCCTAGGGACAGACAGACACACAGACCCATTTTATGGGGTTCGGGGGGATGAAACATCAAGATTCATCATAGCTTCAAAGAAGAAAGTTTTCACGATTACAATATTTTCTCTTTATGAGAAAGTACAAATAAAATAACAATAGCTAAGTAGGAAATATAAAAGGATTATAGAGGAAAAACAGATGCAATACATAATAATAAAAGTGTGAGCATACAATGGTAAACTTTTGTGTGTTTCTCGGCGGGATCCTTTTTTAGGGTACTTAGGAAGTTATTGGTCCAAAAAGGGATATGATAATGGGGAATGAATGAGGTTACATAATGATGAGTCACATACTCTGTATTAATCACAATGCATTGTCAGGTTGATCAAATCTCTTAGATTAAGGTGACCAGGACATGCAGCGCAATCGGAAGAATATAGAACCTTGTTCAGGGTGCTGATTGGCCAACCCAATGGGAAGAGACGATTGGGAAGACCTAGGTGCAGATGTGAGGTTAACATTAGAATGGCCCTGAAAGAGATAGGGTGTAATGAGATGGACTGGATATAACGAGCTCAAGATAGTGATAAGGTGTAGTGAAGTGGACTGGATAGAACTAGCTCAAGATAAGGATAGGGCTTAATGAGGTAGACTCGATAAAACTATCACAATATAGGGATAGGTTTCCTACTTTTGTAAGTGCGGCAATTAACTTGCGAGTTCCTAATTCCATAGAGTATGGAGTAAGGAAGTAAACATACAGCATACAAATAACTAGACAATGATGCAAGAGGTAGCATGTCGATAGTGTGTCGTACCTGTGAAGCAAGCACGTCAAGTTTGGGGCATGGGGACAATATTGAAAGCGTCGTAATTGCGAACTGTATGTCTGTAGTATATTTATAGTATAGTAGGATTCATGTGGGAAGGGCAGTTTATAAAATTACTATAATCTTTTTAGGCTTTCAACTTTGATAAAATTTTAATTTACTTTTAGTTTACAATTATTTTATAGGTGTTGATATTAAGGTGTGAATGTAGAGAACGTGAAAAAAAGGCCAGTGTTTTGCAGTATTTATAAATTACCATTTTTTTGGTCAAAATAAATAAAACATTTCTCCAGTAGAAACATATAGTTTAATTTTCTTCACATAGTGATATCAACAGTTGTTGAATATCTGTCAAGAGCATAGTGGTATTAGATGACAAAATTTTTAAATGAAAATAAAAAAGTTCTCATTAAATTATAGGACACCTTGGAAAAATATTAAGCAATTGTTGATATCACCACGTGAAGGAAATTAAATTATTTTGCTTCAACTGGAGAATTATTGAATATATTTTGGCCACAAAAATGTTCTGCTATAAAAACTGCAAAATCTCTTCATTTTTCCACCGTCCTTTACATTCCCACCTTAATCAATAGAACCTTACAGATGCAGATCACTTGACTTGACGTTTGAATAGATTTAGCCATTAGATATCGTTTCATCCCACCAAAATCCCACTGATTGTTTCTTGCTCCTACTCACTTGGTAATAGGCCACCACCCTTAACGCTACAGTGGCGACGTACAGTGAGTTAGTAACGAAGTCGATCACGTTCCACATGTCGTTGGCGTACTCTTCCAGACCGATGTCCCACAACTGTTTCACCTCGCTCCAGATCAATCCTAACAAAGGAGGTGTGAATAGGTAATGGTGGGAGATGGTTTCGTATGAATCACTCTCATATATATATACATATATATATACATATATATACATATATTTACATATATATACATATATATACATATATATACATATATATACATATATATACATATATATATATATGAAACTCCATGGTGTGAGCCCGCAAGCGAGATATACCGACCGGAGTGGCCGCCACCGTTACCGATGACAGTGCCAACATTTGCGGATATAGGGTGTCATGTGGTCAGCACAACAACCCTCATTTTTTCTAAACTGAATATTCTACTTATTTAATCAAGTAGCTCCTCACAAGGCTGAGTTTGACCCCGTTTAAGACCCACTGCTTCAGATATATTTTTGATGCTCTGGGGATCGAGGCCAGTACCTCTGAATCTGTAGCCAGGAAATTTGATCACTAGACCATAAACATATACCAAATAAATTGTAAACAATCCTACATACTTTCTGATGTCTGAAAAAATATATTTAATATTCAACAATTTCTACTTAATATCTGAAGATATAGCAATCTATGTAAAATTTATTATGTTTAGTATTAATAGCTTTTCCAAAATATCATAGAATATAGTTTTCTAAGCAAACATTATAATGATGGGATAAATAGCCAAGCTATTATATTCTTTATTTACGGTTATAGCCGCATCTAAAAATCATATTCAGTTGTCATTGTACAGTAATTGTATTATTGGCAGCAGGTAGCTCTCCCGAATTGAAGGTGGTTCCGTTATCCAATAGCTCGTGATCTTAATTATTGATTACACATTTGTAGCTGAAAATTTCCTGCCTTAAAATATGAGTGAAAAATGACCCTGAGCACGGGACTAATAATGGATCTCTCAATGGTTAGATAATTACGTACTAAGCCAAAGGTCCCGGGTTCGATTCCCATATCCATGCGTCATTTTTAAATTTAAATAATATAAAACACTATAATGTTTAATATTTTAAAAATGGAGTTCATGGGGGTTAGACCTCCACTTGGGGTTGGGGGGTTCATATATAGTCTACGTAAACAACCCATTATTTGCTAAAGGTATCTAAAATGATGTTTCTACGCTCTTGATAGTTCCTGGATGTCTCGAATTGCACCTACCGCAGACCCAGGCGAGGATGAACCACTCGATGATGGACGGGGCAGCTCCTCTCTTGGTGGTCACGTCCAGAGGTTGAGCCACAAAGGAATGCTTCGGGTCACCGCTTCCGAACCAGTCGAAGATCACAGTTTCTATTCTTTGAGAAGCCAGGATGAGCAGAACTGGAATCAAACGAGAAATAACAATTTATTTAATTTTGTACTTTCAACCTTAAGGTACACCGTCAGTAAAGCTAATATATAGTTGTTTTTCTCACAGAAATTCACTGCAAAATACATTTAATTTTAGAACCGCATATTACTATCCGTTAGGACGGTACGCATATGTAGTAGTTGAGCTAATATACAGGGTGGGGCAGAAACAGTTATATGATCTATGCTGAGTAAAGTGATGGTCAACGTGTTTAGGTTTGCTTGACGTCCAGTAGAGTTCACCTGAGTGACAGTATCTTAAAAAGTGAAAAAGTTTAGTATATAGTTTGCTTTTATTTAACTAATGAATATTTACTTCAATTAATGTGTTAATTTTCAAGTTACTAACTGTCTGATTGTTTCAGCCCCACCCTGTATTAGGGATGAAACAGATTGAATTTAGCGTGGTGTACCCACATTTGTTGAGTGGAAAATCATTTAGAAAAAAAAATCATACCTACACCCGACCAAGATTCAAACCCCGATATTAACGTCATGGACAATCGAATGTATTGTGAGAATGACGCCTTAAGAACGTTTTTCAACCAGTGTGCCACCAAGGGTAGACAGGTGTGCCATGACAGTTTGGGGGAAGATAAAAAAAGAAGCGAGACAAAATTTTAGGAATAAAAATACATCTTTTTAAATAAATTATCAATATTATTTTTAAAATGACACAATTATTAGAATTTTAGTTACTGTGCTTTTAAACAGGTTCTTAATATTTGTTATTTTAGTAATAGATTCTCTTCTTATCAAAAAGTGATGCTGCACCTTGACCATTTTAGTGCCTTGTTCAATATGCCGTGAGTTTAAAAAGGTTAAAAATCGCTGCCTTTATAACATTTGATCACCGAAGCCTACCTTTACACGTTATACTCATATTATGTACCTATTACACTGATGAGCTAGAGATGAGAAAGTTTATATTTAGAGTATGTGTACTTATTTGCGTGGAAGTCGAGTGAAAAACAGTTTTGGAAAAACCACCCTCAGTACGCCCGACCGGAATTTGACACCCGATATCACCGTCTTAGACAATCCAGTGCAACGCGATAGTGATGCCTTATACCAAGGGTCGGCAACTGGTCGGTCGATCTCCTGACACTTTTCAGTCAGTCGCGTAAGGAAACTCTATCGTCATTAAAAGTCGATCCTTGAGTCTTCTAAGCTTGCAAATATACCAAGAACTCTCTAATAATAAGTGAGTGTGACCAAATTAAACCTTGATCGGTCATAGTAGGTAATCTTATAAGAAAATAAATAGTTTAATATGAGAATATACATTTTATTTATTATATTTTTTCTAGAAAAATAAAGAATAAAAAGAAAGGACCACCTCTATGATCTAGTGGTCAGAGCTACTGGCTACATATTTGGAGGTCTGGGTTCAATCTCCAGCACTTCCAGGTTTTCTGTAAAGCAGAGGGTCTGGAACGGGGTCAACTCAACCTCATGAGTACAAATGAGGTATCGGATGCCGTCTAGAAGACTGATATTAACGAACGGAGGGCTCATTGTGCTGACCACATGACACCTTCTATTAGCATGAGTTGGCACTATCTTCACCAAAAGGTGGTGGCCACTTGATTGTGGGCTGATGCCATGAAGGTTTTTCTTCTAGAAGGTTGTGACAAAAGTATTTGAGGGAGAATTATTTTAAGGAGTAAATTAAAATGTTATAAACAAAATAAAAGCAAAAGTAGAGTAGAGAAACGATTTGTGACCGCCTTATTTTTGATCAGTTTATTAGTCAATCTCAGTCCAAAAAGTTTGCCAAACCCTGCGTTAGACCACTAGGCCACCGATGAGGGTCTCATTTAATCTGGCTTTTCAGTGACGGAGAGTTTGGGATTCAAACTTCATCCGAGTGTACTAAGATTTAATTTTTTTTCCCTTAACAGTTTTCCGCTCTCACTTCTAAAAAATTCAGACACATTTCCTCTAAAATAAACTCTAACTTCCTCACCCTTGACCCGTTAGTGTGGTTAAATGCGGACATCCCGACGGTATAGTAAGGCGTGTAGGGTAGTTGAAAGAAATGCACCCACATTAATCTGGTGACATGATCGTAAAACAGGATTGTTAAATCACTTGGAATAAACCACCACCTCACTTACATTGCACCCGACCGATTAACAAATGTAATGAAAGTCACCATCGTCCTGCTACACTATTGCCGGTCCATTTTCTATAAAATACCCTTTTTACTCCTAACATTTAGGTTAAGATGATATTATTATTATTATTATTATTATTAGCACCACGTCTTACTACCCGTTCGGGTTATACGCACTTAAGCTGAATGTGCAATGGGAGGGTGATTGTGAGATGAAATGGAGGACCTACAGTTTAACGTGGAATCCGAACCACGGTGGAGGCCTGGCATTCCTCACATTCACAAGTTGTGATTAATACACGTCTTGTCAGAGGTAAAGGAAGGGTTTGGTAATCAGATAAATCTGTGCCGAGACCGAGGATTGAACCCCGGACCCTCAGCACAGAAGTCTGACACCTTACCCCTAGACAACCAGGTCACCAGTTAAGATATTAATAACACACGTGTCATAGCTTATCCATAAGCCAATTAACGGTTTTTTAAACTTATTTGAACGCCCCCATTATCCTTATGTAACACCAAGTAGACATTTAACCTGGCCTCTCCCCGTCCACCAATTTCTATCACGTGACTTTTCATATCAAGAGTAAATGTCATTATTTCATGGGGAATCTTTTGTGACAGTAAAATAACGACTCACATTTAAGGTGGGGATGTAGGAAACGAGAGAAAAAATCGGTGTTTTTACATTTTTTATACCAAAACTTTCTTTTGGTCAAAATAAATCAAATATTTCTCCAGTAGAAACATAAAGTTTAATTCTCTTCACATGTTGACCTCAACATTTCTGTAATATCTGTCGAGGGTGGCCTTGAATTCAATGAAAACTTTTCTCTTCATATAAAAAAAGGGTCATCTAATGCTGCTACGCTCATGGTAGATATTCAATAAATGTTGATATCACCGTGTGAAGGAAATTAAACTATATGTTTCTAATGAGGCAATATTTTATTATTTTTGGTATAAAAACTGCAAAAAATACTGACATTTTCTAGCATCCCCTACACTCCCACCTTAATACTACCCAGAATCGGAAATTATTAATAATCATATTTATCATAGGTGAATTCATGAATAGCTATATATATATATTTATCCAAAATTAGAAAGTATAAGATCTGTGTTACGTAACATTGTGTTGTACCCTCTTTCCATGTAACACCATGTAGTCATTAGAGCCTCTTGTTTGCTGGTGACGTGGAGATCAATGTTCGAGTTCTGACAGGGTGTGTTGAGATATTTTCTAAACAAATTATTTTCCCATATCTATCTTCATGCTAGTGTGGATACATTATAAATAAGTTCTAATCCCTCATCCATATCCTATTAGTGTAACAAATTTATGGATGGGCCGGACGGATAGTAATACGCGTAGAACAAAACAAAAACAAAACATATTCCGAATATTTCACGTATGTCATGTCATCTTAATATTTATCTAGGCTTGCATTCTATTTAAAACGTGAAGCGAGTACTTTCGACAACGATTCACTAAGCTTTAACTGATTTTAGGTTGAGTTTAGAGAAACAATTTAGGACAAACCACCCTCAGTACACCAAACCGGGATCAAACCACGATCTCCCCGTCATCGGCAACCCACTCTACTGCGAGAATATCGCCTTAGACCATGCGACTACAGAAGCGAGTTCAAGAATATTGTTTAAAGAATATTCAACAGATTCAGAGATTAATTTGAATCTACAATTTATATCTCTAAACTTTAAAACCTAAAGTTTAAACTGTCGTTTCATAATTTACGTATGATGCATCAACGAGCCAGATGCAATCCCATTTTCAAAAAAGAGCCTTTTATATAAGCGGAACTTTTTATGGTCAACATTTATAATACTGTACCATATTAAGTGTGCTATTTTATGGGTTTAGATAATATCTATCAAAAGTGAAAGTTGCAGATCACATGACTTGACGTATGAATACATAAAAGTAGAGCCTGTACCTTTCATATCACCCCCATCAGGGGTCACATAGTCTAAGGCTGGGTTGTCTAACTTTTTAATCCCAAGGTCCAAATATGATTATCGTTTTGCACATCAACTTAATAGAGGCCCCCAACTAACCCTTAATAAATAATTACTTTCAATACTTATAATATTATTTACTTTTTTTTTGTTGGTATAATCTTTAAAATTTTACTGGCAAAAAAGTTAACTATCTCCCGAAAATGTATTATGAAATCTGCATACACACACACTTTCACAAAACAACTTTTGCATCATAAATATATATTTAAACATATTTTATTGCTAAAATAAATGTATAATAAAATGCAATCTTGACAATACTCGTATTTTTATTTGAATCACTAGTTATTTCACACCTGCCAACGAGGGTGTCAGTTTAATTTTCCTTCAGGATACTGTGAAGGCCACGAATTCAGTGACCACGGGCCTCATCTGGCCCGTGGTCCACCAGTTGGTACACACCAGTCTAATATGTCACTCTCACGATATAATAGAGTGCTGATGACGGGAAGATCAGAGTTCAATCTCGGTCAGCCTTACTAAGGGTGGTTTTCCTCAAAAGGTTTTCCCATTCTCCCTCCACGCAAATGAGGGTACACTTCATCTCAATAAAACCGAACGGGTAGTAATACGCGGTGCTAAAAAACTTTCTATATTTGACAGAGAGGGTTCTTTCTATGAAAATTAAACTGTAGTTTTCTACTAAGAAATATAATTTTCTTCCCAACCAGTAATAGAGATAATGCTTATTTATATCGGGATGTATATTAATGTTTTTTTTCACCAAATCATGAGAGGCTAGCCCAAAGTACAAATCTTTTTGATAAACTAACCGAACAATATAGCCTATTATTTCCCAGATTTCATCCAATTCACCATTGGAGAGAGGATCTCAAAAAATAAAAAAAGCAGACGAGAAAATGTTCACTTTGATGGTGTATTTGTTATTTTATGTAAGAGCCAGTACGCTACCGTTTATAGCGAGCAATCCCCTGAATTACTACAATCTGGGGGTAAAGCGCCTTTTACCGACATTCCTTTTGACAAAGCTTTGCTCTTATGACCGAGGATATAAAATTGTTTCGGTGGATAAACCCCGGTTGACCTAGTTCTCAATTTTTTTTGCACATTTAACTGATATGAAATAAAACTTTTATTAAGGTAAGTATTCTAAGGACAAAAATAAAAAAATAACGAACTAATCAGTTTCACAAAATACCATACCTTGTTATTTTTATTAAATTTTATTTTATATGAATACAAAAAATATATTCATAAGTGTTATTTGTATGTGTTAGTGTATTTTTAGCTCCACACAGTTTTGGTTCAAAGCCAGAAGGGCAAGGACTTTTTTTGGGGGATTGGGGGGAGCAGTTACGGCTGCATTGAGGGCGAGAGGCAATTGTAGTCCCCGTCTACATTTATACACCAAATTCAAGTTAAATATCTATATTTTTAAAAGAGAAGCGATTCCTTTTGACAAATTATTGTTAGATATTCAACCTCGATATAAATTATTTTCATAATTTTAAATGGAAGTTTTCTAAAAAGAGGATGTGGTCAAACATTTTGAAAAATATTCAAAGCGGAAATTAAAACTGTAAATGAACATTTATTTCAACAGTAATTTTTAGAGTTCTAATAAGACTCAGTTTTTTTTAAAGAACAACATTTGAAGCACACAAGAGAAAAAGGGTGAATCTTTAATTTTATCTCAAACTGAGTAAGTGCTGCCATCTGTTAGACAAACATGAAACCTTTCCAATGCACTTTATATTATGGTTATAAGAGGTCTCTGTTATATTTAAATTAATGAAACAAAGTATTTGTTGGGGTCCTTATGTGGTTTTAGATATCAAAGTTGTCCTAGAAAATGTATCTATTTCCTCCTTTTTCCCCTGTATCCTTTATTTACTTCAAAATCTATCATATAAAAGTTTACAAATTTTCGATACCGAAGCTTAAATATATGTATAATTTACATTTATCGGTATATATATATATATTGATGATATTAATAAATATATACATACTATTTATATCTTATTCTATATTTATTATAAAAATAAAATTCAGAGTTTTTCTGTCATGAGCCTTGCGCGACATCTACCGCAAGCAGGGGTATGAAACCTTATAAATAAGTAGCCCTGTGTACTTCAAAGGCAAAATTTTAAAACTGTTATTATATATTTAAAAGCTGAATCGGGTTCCGGGCAGAGCAGAGAACGTGAGAAAAGACTAGCGTTTTTCCAGTTTTTATGTATTTTTTTTCCAAAATATATCCAATTTTGCTAAAGTAGAAACATAGAATTTAATTTTTCTTCACTCGATGATCTCATTAGTTGTTGAATTATCTGCCATGAACATAGCGGCATTTGATGAGAAACTTAAAAAAGTTTTAAATGAGGATAAAAAGTGGTCGTGAAATTAAAGAACACCCTTGACCTGATATTCAAGAAATTTTGACATCATCATGTGAAGAAAATTTAACTCTATGTTTGTACTGAAGTAATATTTTACTTATTTAGACTAAAAACAATATTTTCTATTAAAACTGCAAAAAACACTCACATTTTCTTGCGTCCTTTACATCCCTACCTTAAAATCACTATCTTTAAATTTACCTTCCACGTATAGTGACTAAACTAAAAACATTTCCCCCAGGAAATGCTGGGTATTTTATCTAGTGTGTAATAAAAAAAATGTGGTTGATGTCTCTAAAATAAAAATCAAACAATGTCCGAACTTATTCTGTATTGTTACTACAGAGCCTTTAACTTGGACAAGCAATACGGTGTACTTGGACCATTTTTATCCTGAGCTCACTCTGGAATTTTTCTTCAAACCTTAGGACTTGTACAATTTTTTCACCTGGGAACGACTCGTTTAAAAGAAAATTCCTGGAGATTGTTAAGTTACAACAGAAAGCGCAATCAAGGATTTAGTGAATCGTTCACATCTTCAATTTTACTTACATCCATTACTGTTTCCAGCATGTGGCCTAGGTCAGTTTTACTTTCTCTCTATCTTACAGGTAGAGAAAGTATGGTGAGCGTCAAAAAAATCAAACTCGAGATTTTGATGAATTTTGACGTTTCATGACTCCCTGAATCCGAAAAAGTGGTTTTTGAATTTCCGTCTGTCTGTCTGTCTGTACCTCAAACTAGAGCCTAAACTATTTTACCGATTGAGCTGAAACTTGGTATCTAGGGTTTTAATAGGGTTGCCCCGAGGGGTTTTTGGAATTGGATATCTACCCCTAAAATTAAGGGTAGTTTACTGAAGGGAAAAAAGAGAAAAAGTCGATTTTCTCAAAATCGGCTCTAACGATTTTGATTAAATTTCATTTATGAACATTAATAAATATTCCAAACAAAATGGCTACTCTCAATATTTCGGCAAAATGGCTTTAAGGGCTCCGGTCTGATGCGTAAATTAACATTTTTTATAATAGCTCCGAAACTATTTGAGATATGAAATTACTTAGCATTACAAATATGTATATATATTTATAATACAGATATTTTATCCGAAACATATTTTTATAAAATCAATAACTTTCAATCTATACGCAATTATATAATTTTTTTAACTTTTTGGACATTAAAGTTTAAGTATTGCGACCGTAAAAAAAACTAACCTGAAATGTTGATGGATGTCGACGTCTCATGACCCCCCGAACCCTAAAAAATAGTCTTTGCAATGCCGTCTGTCTGTGTGTCTATAAAAACTTAAAATTAAGGGTAGTTTACTGAAGGGCGAAAAGAGAAAAATTTGGTTTTCTCAAAATCTGCTCAAACGATTTTGATTAAAATTCGTATCTAGGCGTTGATTAAGATTATAAATAAACTGGCTATTTTCATTTTCCTATGAAAATGATTTTTAGGGTACTTTACAGAAGCGTTAATTTCCGTATCTCCACAACTATTTGAGAAACTAAACAACTTATCATTGCAAAATTGTAGGACTATTAGAAATAAAAAACTTTTATTTGACATATATTTTTATAAAAGCAACAGTTTCTGAGATATTTGCAAATATATTAATACAATTTTGTGAGCTTTAGTTGTAAACATATACTACTTAAGTCTTAACGCAATAATTCTCCAATGCCATAGAGTAATTAAATATAAGTAAGTATCTAAAAAAAGTATGTTATTTTTCCTTAAAGCTCTTAGGAGAAATGTTTGCACAGCAATGATCTATCTCCATTTTAGACTCAATAGTCAATATTTACATTTTTTATTGGTCAAAATGTATAAATGAATAATTAAATATCAATGCGATGACTTGAAGATCTGCAACACCTTATAAAATGTTAAAATTTTAACCAGAAATCGAAATTTTAATACGAAGTGTTGACCCTTGTGGAAGACATTAAACTGTTGGAAATGTTCTTAGGTAGACAAAGATGCGCCTCTTTTCTCATTGATTCTATATCATTGTATATTATTTTATGCGTGTTCTTATGTGGAGTGGTGATGATACAATGTACATTATTCTGTTCAGAAATCTTACGAGTTTATAGAAAGAGAGAGAAAGTCTGTGCGGTGCGCCGTACCATTTATTTTTTATTCAAGCCATTTATTTTCCACTACCGGCTTGCAAGGCTTGTCGTAACTTTATATGTCTTATAATCTAATTTATGACTAGAACAGACACAACAACCAGTCCCCGGATGTTAATTTATCAATGTTAAAAGATAAACCCATATCTTCATTTATGATACATTTTCGGCTGTGCCGTGAATCGACCCCGGGACCCTTAACTCACTAGGCAGACACGCTACCGACTGAGCTAAGGTATCGGATCACATCTTGAATTTAAGATTAAATAATATTTTTAGCGTCCTCATGAAATCTTATTACGTCTAAAAATTTTTAAACATGCCTATGACAGGCTGATGTCAATATTACCCAACCTAACAAAACCAAACCTTCAATTTGTAGAGGCATAAAACGTTATGTTTTGTTAGGTTAGGCTAGCTTGCTATAAAATTATATTTCTTTCAATCATATTAAGTAAATGTGGTTAAAGTGAGAATTAAATATGTTTTTGTTTATACAAATTGTAAAATTAAATAGCGTTCATTAGCTTCCAGCCCACCTTAAGCCCGAGCCTTTAGCTCAATTGGTAGCACGCCAACCCGATAAAAAAAAGTCCCTGGTTTGATTCCCGACAGCATCGAAAATTTACCATTGTTAAAATTGATTAGTTCACCCCTCAGTATATGGTGAATGGCCGGACTGGTTTGACATGTTTGCTCTAGAATTAATCGAAATAAGTCTATAATAGTCGCAATTCACTGGCGCTAAGTGTACTTGCAAACAAACCTCAGAGAATCAATCAGTGGAAGTGGTTATTGAATTAAACTTCATCGGTTATTAGTCAAATGGACTAGATCCTAGACCATATGCTGGTACTCGTTACTAAGGCCTCGATAAAATGGGGCTAGTTACTTGCTGCTAGTAAAACTAATGAACTAGCGTCGTGTGAGCCCACAACTAGCGGGTAGTAGTACTCGCTGGCGAGTGTCTAACTAGCGGCTAGTGAAGTTAAACTTGTTTAACTTTACTTGGGAGGTCAACCTCGGTGGTCTTAAGGTAAACAGGTCGCTTTACGACCAGGTTATCGTGGATTCAAACACAGCCGGAGTCGACGTATTTTTCTTAAACGATAAAAATCCGTAGCACAAATTACTTCGGAAGGAAAGTAAAGCCGTCAGTCCCATGTCAATTGTGGCATGTAAAGTAACCTTGGAAAATATGTGAAAATACCTTTCCCAGCAAAATTGGTAAGTCCTTTCTCTCTCGCTCGTAGAGATTCTCGTGTGCTGATATATAATTAATCGGTTCAGAAAGTGAACGTTAAATACCTCAAATAAGTAAAAACTATATTAGCTGCTAGTCGACGTCACAAAATCACGTGACCTACTCGCAACTAGTTCTAATCTATCCCCGTGTGAACGTCAACAAATAGCGCTAGTGATAGTAGAAATTGAACACAAGCTTCTCAAAACATCACGGACAATATCTTAACACAAAAAGCATCCAGAAAATACTTTACTCGTCACTAGTTTAACTAGATTAATGATTAATGTGACAGTGCTACTAGTCGCTAGGTGACCTTGCTAGTGAACGCCGCCTTTATTAGCGGCCAGTAAACTATCCATGTGACGCAGACTTTAATGGTTGTAATAGTTGACCACTAAAATAGGAGGTCCCTATTTCAATTCCGAATCGTGTTAATGACGATATTTACTCAAATAATGGCTATCTAGGTGCCAGGACCTTATGTATAGTATTAGTCGTACTGTCTTAGGTTAGGTTATAAACAAACTGTTGCTATAACGCGTGTTTAGAAAGTGAACGTCAAGTATTTTAATAACTAAACCCATGGATATTAAGTTAAACATATGTCTTGAAATCATAAATAAGAAGTTAGATTCTTCTATTAATTTTACTAAATTTAATTCACTAAAATAATATTGATAAAAAATAGATCTTTAAACCTAAAATAAAAATCTTAGTGTTAAAGTGGGGTAGCACACTAATTAGGAAACTTATTTTTTTACAGTTTATATATATAAAAAAATATGTTGGCCAAAATAAATAAAATATTTTTCTAGTAGATACATTTAGTTTAATTTTCTACACATATAAATTTCAACAATTCTTGAATATCTGTCATCAATATAGATGCATTTGAACATGAGCCCGAACGCGTATTAAGATTCTGTGCTAAACAAACAAGCCAACAACTTTTTAAATAAAGAGAAAACAGTTATATAAACACTGTGATAATCGTGACAAGTACTCGCGGGTAGGTAGAAAATTAAACGAAATATATCTACACAACAATATTTCATTTATTTTGACCAACACTTTTTATTTTCTCTTGAACCTCCGTGTAGAGAAGTATTGGAATCGTAAAAAAAAAAAAAAAAAAAAAA
>CABFWO010000125.1:315911-334592 GCA_902155825.1 Timema genevievae
AAAAAAAAATCGAACAAAATATTTTGATAAATGTTGAAATTTAATGACACCCTAAAACCGAAAAAGTGTTTTTTGCAATGACGTCTGTCTGACTGTGTATTTATCTCTTTACCTAGAGCCTAAACAATTTTAACGATTGGGCTGAAACTTGTTATCTAGGGTTTTTATAGGGCTCCCCTAAGTATTTAAAAGAATTAAATATCTTACAATAAAATGGCGTAGTTTACTAAAGGACAAAAATATTTTAAAAAAATCGATTTTCTCCAAATATGCGATAACGATCTTGATTAAATTTAGTATACAGGTATTGTTTAACACCACGAATAAAATGGCAGCCCTCATTTTGCCATGAAGATATCTTTAAGAGAATTACATATGCAAACATTTTCAATTTTGATCATATAAGCGTAACTATTTGAGATACGAAAGTATTTATCACTTTAATGTTGTATTACTATTTAAAATTACTTTTTTATTCTAATATATTTTATAAAACCTATGGCTTATGAGCTTCAAGCAATTATATGTATTTTTTATAGAGTTCTTTGACAAATGAAATAGATTGTTATGCTCTTTGGTGGATATATATGTTCTTCTTTACTAAATGTTTTTCTAAAAGTGTATATCATTTTAATTTTATCGCTTTGGTTGAGTGTTTCTGCAACAATGTATATTATTTCGTTTAACAAATCTTACTAGTTTATAGTAATATCTTTATTTTAAGATAAAAGAGAGAAAGTCTGTGTGGTGCACCGTCCCACTTATTTTATACAAAAACTATAAAACTATGGATCTTAACTCTCATTACCTTCCGTCCCACCTTAATTCTCTGTTTTTCAAGCGATGTCCAAATTAACTTCGATATACTTTGGTTTAAGACTTGGTGATGATTTAGGTTAAAAGTACGACGGAGCTGTAGTGTAATGTAACAGTATGAATACAATGACTAGTAGCATGACGCTCGGAAAAAGGCGTCAGTATAATCTAGTCCGGTTTTACAGTGATGGGTAGGTCAGGGTTAAAATCCTGGTTGGGTGCACCGAAGGTAGTTTTTACTATAAAGTTTCCCACTCTTCCTCTACGCAAATTTGTGTACACTATCTCTAAAATTCTACCTTCCTACCCTTTATTCCACTATCGTAATTAATGTGTGCATATAGTCCTTATGGTGTATTAAGACGTGACAAAAAAAAAAATTTCATAAACCGAAAGGAACTGTTTTAAACAATTTCAAGTTAAATTCCAATATCTTTAGTTAAATAAATAATTTTATAAAAGAAAGCGTTGTGACGTTGCCAGCCAAGTCCCAAAATATTATTTTGTCGCGTTATTTATTTTTGAATCGATAAAGGGAGAGCGGATTTATATGACAATATTGTTTGTGTGATTATATTATAACCAAACAATTAGGATAAGACTAACTATTTTAAAAGCATCAGAACAGATTTTACTAACCTGTGGCTTTCATATTTTCATAATATCTACAAACTATTTTTGTATGATAAAATATTTGTTAAAATGTTCACATACTTGCTTTATATGGAGTATTTGAATATAAGCCTACTTGCCCACATTAATGTTCACGCGATATAGAAGTTTCAGAATCTAATAATTTGTCTTTATTTCCTATGACGGGAGATCCAAGTTCGAATCTCAGTTGTTTGCAATTATGATGGTTTTATCTTTGAGATCATATTTATATATTGAAAAATTATATATAGACACGGGAATCAAACTAATTTCCTATGGGTACGGCCATATTTGCGACCTGGTTGTCACAACCAGGACCTATTATATACAAGGGTGGCCACACTACGTGACCACAGCGGGCGACAGCGATACGGTTGCCAACTTGAGCGACTTTGGGTCTTCTACGTTGCTTGACGTTCTGACGAACTGGTTGCGATGTTTTTTTGTTTTGTTTTTGTCGTAATGTCCAGGTCACACAAATATAGCCTTGGCCTAAATGATTCAACATTGAGGTTTTCTTTAAAATAACCTCTTAATCTCTACCCCAGAGAGAGAGAGTTTAATATTAATTAATAAATACAATACCATACAATACAAATGACAGACTATTACAATTTATATATTAATTTCAAGTTTAGAGATATTCATTATTATTACTATTCTAGAGGCATTACAGAAAATCTGGTTAGTGCGCCTCTTGATGTGTGTATAGAATATAGAGCTGAAGGCGTAAAATTATAGATAAACAAGTTAAAAATATAAAAATTACATAACTAATGATAGGCTGTTTAATAAAATTAACTGTTTACTATATAAATAAGGTGTTACTCTGACACAATGAGTATTTTTATTTGAAGACTATTGTTACACCTAGACTAAACTATACTTTTATAACTAGATGATGGTATCAAACAAATTGTGTAGCCGAGTATTACAAAATCATAAGGATCTTCTTCTGTTGTTATTTCTATTAATAGTCTTAAGATGATTAGTATTATTCTACTATTACTATCAGTACTAATACTAATAGCTGACTTCTGGATCGTCAAGAATAATATAAGGCTGATTTAAATTTGAATTTTGATGAATATCTAATATTTTGGTTCAATGAGTTCCAAGTCTTTGCACCATGCCAATGAAAGCTTGATTTCATAAAACAATTAGTTTTAGCTTTTGGTACTCTTAGTTTTTTTGTGGTCTTATTTCTGGTCGATAAACTTTGATTAACATATTTAAAATCTAAGCAAGTTGAAGTATTTATACCATGTATTATATCATACATAAGTATTAACATCATATATTTAATTAGCTGTTTCATATTTAAGAATCAAAGTAATATAACCAATGGTGTACTATGTGCTTTGAAATCTGAAAAAGTTTTAATTCTGACCATTTTTTTCATTAATAATTCTAATGGTTGAAGATGGTTTGTGTGAGTCCCCAAATTTCAACCCTGTAAAGAAGGTGGGGATAGATAAGTGTGAAGTACACATTTCTTATCATAGATACTAATAGATAACCTCGTTAGTAAATTGTACTTGATTAAAAACCTCAATATATTACCAAACTATAATTAAATACCATCCACGGTTGATAGTCACTTATAAGCAACCCGAAATCCACTATTTGTGGCGGATATTCTACGGCCGATTTATAAAGGGGTACAGGCGCAGTGGTGGCGACTTTCCTAGAATACAGACCCGCAACACAGAGAGGAATCCAAATTGCCTACCTATTCGCCCCTTTAAGACGAGCTCTAATGAGCCGGCTACCGGCTGGCTCTCCCTATCTAGTGAGCTACATCACCCAATATCTTTGCTGAGGGAACTGCAGGTCTTATCTTTGATTTCTCTCAGTCCACTGTTGCCAAATCTCCTCGTTCTCAGTAATGTCTGAAGGTGATGTTCTGGGGTAAGAAGGAACCACTGGCAACCATGACTGACCAGCGTTGCGAAACTTGTCTTATATTTGAGGGGAGATTGATCACACGAAAA
This sequence comes from Timema genevievae, assembly GCA_902155825.1. Lineage (NCBI taxonomy): Eukaryota > Metazoa > Arthropoda > Insecta > Phasmatodea > Timematidae > Timema > Timema genevievae. The sequence continues at coordinate 319,376 of CABFWO010000125.1, forward strand.
CGAGAGAATGGAAACACTGTCCCCCAATAATAACCACGCAGTTCCATCAGATATGATATCAAGTGTAGTAGGGTTTAGAGGGTCAGACGCTCATTTCACATTCACTGTAAATGGGATATTTATCGCACCGCAGTTAGTTCACTACCCTTGTAGGCTAGGCGCGTATTTACTCTGTTGTGATAGGTATGCGGAGGATACAACTTAGTAGAAGTGTACCCACATCTACATAGAGGGAAAGTGATAAACCACTGAGTAAACACAACCTCAGGACACCCGACTGGGGTTCAAGCCCCCACCAGTTTGTTGGGAGAGTTGAAAGTCAAAAGAGGTATTTACCATACCACGTCTTACTACCCAGTCGGGCAATATGCTTATGTATTAATTACGCTAATATTTTTTAAGGAATAGGACGGATATATTTGTAGGAAGTGTACCAGTATTTGCGTGAAAGGAAAGTGGAAAACAATTTTGTAAAAAGGACCTTCAGTACACCCGGCCGAGATTCGAACCACGATATCCCCATCATCGGCAGTCTATTCTACTGCTATAGTAGAGCCTTAGACCATGAGGCCATCGAAGCGGATCCCACCATGGATATACAAACATTTACACTAATGTGACATGGAGGAATGTAGAATTTAGAGGAAGGGTACTACAATTTACGGGGATGGAAAATGCTGAAACAAATGAGAAAACACACCTTGAGTAGCCCCTAACAAGATATTGTGAAAGTGACCTTGTGAGTGAAATGGGGCATTGAAAAACCCTCTCCCTAACCCCCCTGAGAGTGAATACTGCCCGATACTCACACAGGAAGGTGAAGTAGGAGGCAGAGTGGCAGATGAACTTGATGAACGGTTTCCTCATGGGTTGACCAACCTTGGAGTGTGGCGCTAGGATGTACATGGCGGAGAAGATTGGGAACATGATGCCGATGCGGACAGTCTCCACGGCCTGTAGGAACATGTTCTTCCGACGGAAGCCCGGTAGACCCTCGTACCAAATGGAGGCCAGCAGTTGTTGGACGTTCGGATGGGCCACAAACTGGACAGAAGGGAACATTGACTAAATATGGCTGAGAAGTGATTATTGGAGACAGGAATGAACCCGGGACTCAAGGGATTGGCATGTCAATGCTCTACCACTGATTAACCCAGGTTAATATGGTGCTTAGATTATGTCAACACTCATAGGTGGTGTGTAAGGGAACCGAGAAAAGCTCGGTACAACGAAAAAACTTTTTTGTCTAAAATAAATATATTATGGCTCAAGCAGTTAAGTTTAGTTTAATTTTTTACATTTATTTATTAATCCAAATCGTTCATGAATATTTGTCATGGACATAGTGGCATCTGTATTATTATTATTATTATTAGCACCGCGTCTTACTACCCTTTCGGGTTAACCGCACTTACTCTAATGTGTAATAGTAGGGTGATTGTGAGATGAAATGGAGGACCTACAGTTTAACATGGAATCCGAACCACGGTAGAGGCCTGGCATTCCTCACATTCACAAGTTGTGATTAATACAAGTCTTGTCAGAGGTGAAGGAAGGGTTTGGCAATCAGATAAATCTGTGCCGGGACCGAGGATTGAACCCCGGACCCTCAGCACAGAAGTCTGACACCTTACCCCTAGACCAACAGGTCACCGTGACATCTGTATGATTATTAGCACCGCGTCTTACTACCCGTTCGGGTTGTACGCACTTACGCTAATGTGCAATGGTAGGGTGATTGTGAGATGAAATGGAGGAGCTACAGTTTAACGTGGAATCCGAACCACGGTGGAGGCCTGGCATTCCTCACATATGTGACATCTGTAGAAAAACTTTTTAATCAAGAGTAAATATCCTAGTCATTGACAGATATTCAAGAAATGTTGAGAAGAAAATTAAACTAAAAGTAAGTTTGATTTTTTTTGGCCCGAATGATTTTTGTCAAAAAAAAATATATACAAAATATTGTTCTTAAATCATGATTCCTTCCTCCCACCTTGATATTAACTTAAATTTGTATAGTTATGGCAGAATCATTGGGTTGGTTTGGTTATACTGGTTTTTAACTTAAGAACTGGAAACGGTTACGGTTCCTAGTAATTAGGTTCTTAGTTTAATTAGCTGTTTTTAAAATAAATGCATACAATGCAGTTAATATAGTCTAACACATGACAATGAATAAAGTCTTAAGGTTTAAGACTTTTAAATATTTTATTACGTTAAAAATATGTACTCTCCATCGGTAGGCATGGGGACTAAAATGTCTGGCTCGTCTAATCTAGTTTGATGGTGGTGGAAAGGCCGGGATTCAAATACAGGCTGGGTGTTTTGAGCGTGTATATTCCTAAAAGGTGACCTGATTGTCTAGGGGTAAGGTGTCAGACTCCTGTGCTGACGTCCGGGGTTCAATCCTTGGTCCCGGCACAGATTTATCTGATTGCCAAACCCTGCCTTCACCTCTGACAAGATGTGTATTAATCACAATTTGTGAATGTGAGGAATGCCAGGCATCCACCGTGGTTCGGATTCCACGTTAAACTGTAGGTCCTCCATTTCATCTCACAATCACCCTACCATTACACATTAGCGTAAGTGCGTATAACCCGAACGGTTAGTAACACGTGGTGCTAATAATAATAATAATAATAATAATAATAATAATAATAATAATAATAATAATAATAATAATTATAATAATAATATATTCCTAAACCACTCTCCCTATAAGCAAATGCAGGTACATTTTCTCTAAAGTATATTTTCTAAATCTACAATCCATAGAGTAATTATAATACTTAAAGGCTGGATGGGTAGTCAGACGCGATGTAAATTAATAAACGTAGGTATAGTTACATTTACACGCATTGAGGAATACAAAATAGCGTTAGATTAATTTTGAGATTAAGTGAAGTTTGGAGCCAAGAACCACAAAAATAGAACGCCATCAGAACAGGAAAAAATAAACTTATTTTAGAAAATGATGAAAATATCGCTATTACATAAAAATATTATGTATTCACAAAGTGCTTATAAACATAAATTTACGATTTTAATAAATAATTAACCAACTTATTTTGAGCCTTAATATGTTAGTTACCCTAGGAACAATTTAAAACTGTTTGCAATAATTAATAACCTTATTCAATAATCTAATTTTATTTCACAAACTATCCCAAACAGTATTAAGATAGCTCATAAAATAATACAGTTATTAAGTCTTTTAACTCCATGGTTTGAAACCACAAGCGAGCTATACTGACCTAGCTGCCGCCACTGTTAGTGATGATAGTGTCAACATTTGCGGATAGAGGGTTTCATGTTGTCAGCACTTAAGAGTCCCCGGGATTAAGGCTATAATGGATTTAATAGTTTATATCGAATATATGTATTCTTATAGTGTAAAGATAACATTGGTATTAATAATTATTTTAGCAAAATATACTATCTTATATATAATTTGATAAAGCCGTTTACTGTAAAAGAAATTACGAGGAAATGACTGAACAGATTTTGACAAACGATCACTCATTTTAACAGTTAGGAATCCAGGATGTCGGGAAAAATTGTGGTTTTCTACGAAAACCCGATTTTCACAGAGAATTTTCATTATTTATTATTTTCATTGTTTAATCACCATGGAAACCGTTATTTTCTGCATGGCTGTAAATATCTAAATAAAATATATCTCTTTGGCTAAAAAAAATAATAACTCAATCTTTACTTATTGATCCAAACATATCACAAATTTCTCTTTGGATGCTGGTCATAACACAGCTAAATTGAGATGCCTAAACTAGGAAAACATTTATTTTTTATTGGAATGTTGCTGTCGTTAATTCGCATTTAAATAAATAATATTGAGTATAGTTCGAAATTTAAAAGGTTAAGTCAAATTCGTGAAAATATTGTCTACGTTTTGTTTCACGCATGATAAAATAATGTTTAAATATGTTTTGGTATGTATTATAAGCTCAAAAACGATAAAATGATCTAGAATAATATTTAAAAATAGCCATTTTAATTATTAAAGTATGAGTTTTGGTGTTAATTTTATTCAAATAATGGGTTTTGATGTTCATTTTAGCGAATAGTAACAATACAAATACATAGGTTAAGCTATGTTTTCAATTTACCGCTTAGTTTTGAGGATATGATATTTGAATTAATGTTTGTGTACCACATCTATCTTTTCACATTCTCTATCTATATCTGACACTCTCTTTCACGCTCTCACACACTCTCACACACAATCTCTCCCCTTACACACACTATAACACACTCTCTCTCATATCATTTTCTCTCATTCTCACTCTCACAATTTATCCCTCTCTCTCTTTCTCTCACACACTATCTACCCTCACATACACTCTCTAAAACACAATTTCTCAAATATTATATTTATTATACTCTCTCTCAAATGCTCTCTCTCAAATGATCTCTCACTCAAATGATCTCTCACTCAAACGTTCTTTATCTCTCAAACGCTCGCTCTCTATCACTCAAAAGCTCTCACTCAAACTAGCTCTCTCTCAAACTAGCTCTCTCTCAAACTAGCTCTCTCTCAAACTAGCTCCCTCTCAAACTCATTCTCTCTCAAACGCTGTCTAAATAACTCTCGCTTTCTCTATATATCAATCTCACTCTCTCTATTTCAAACTCACACTTTCTCTCAAACTCCCTTTATCTCAAACTCATACTCTCAATTTCTTTCTAACTCTCTATCTCTAACTTTCTCTCCAACACTCTCTCTTAAACTCTGTCTCTAACTCTTTCTCACTATAATTTTCTCTCTCTAAACAAATCTCTCTCTCTCTCACACACACACACACACACACACACACACACACACACACACTTCCACAAACTTTGTCACGCATTCTACCTCACATTCTCATTCTATTTCTCACACATTCTCTCTCACTTTTTCACATTCACACTCTTTCTCTTATACACATTCTCTCTCCTCACACACACACACATACACATATTTTATATATAATTTAATAAGCCCGTTTTTGATAGTTGAAATTAAGAATAAACTGTTTTACCAATTTCAACCAACGAAGTTATTTTAAAGGTTAGGGGTCCAGGATGCCGGCAAAAATATTAGCTTAAAACTAAATTTTCCTTGCGAATTCTCCATATTTTAATTATGTGTGGACAGCGGCTAAACTGTACAATCATTTGTTGTTTACATCACCCTGGAAACAATTATTTGCGTATTATTGTATATCTGTAGATAAAATATTTCTCTTTGGTTAAAAATAATAACAGCTTAATAATTCTTATTTGACTGGCTTGCTGCAACGAATAGATAGATAGGGGTCACTTTAAATTTTTCATCGTGGATGGAAGAGGGAAAATATAAGTTTTGATTCAAATCAAACAAAGAAAGCTAAATATCCATGTAATTTGATAGCCTTTGACAAGTAAACTTTTAATTAGAAATTCAAGTGAGGTCTTATTATATATATTTGTTCTCAATAAAAAATCTAGAATACATTTTAGTGCAATAATATGCAGGCATCACTGCAATGATTCACTAGTAATATATATAATTATAAGAGTATTATATAACTTATTTTGGCAAAGTTTAATTAATTTAACGAGGTATTTTTAAATTCAAAAGTGAAATATAAATTTGACTAGATTATTTAATATAGTTTTAGTTAAATTCATTAGCTTTGTTTAATTTTTACTTAAAATAGTTCCTATAGTATATATATCTCAGACGAAATACTGTTGATATTAATTTGGAACGTTATAGAAATCTTTCCATTAAAACGCACATTCACAATAGTTCACCCTCCGAGTTCCATTAACTAGTCGAGTCAATACATTCTAGCACAAAGTACTTTAACAGTTTCATTTGGCGATAGCTTAGTATGCGCTCCCCAATTTATGCGACGGATTAACTGCTCCCGCCGTATAGCGTTCATGGTGGTGACAATATTGGTTTGCCAGGATGAAAGTGCGGAGGAGCACTGTCGGGTTGAAGTGAACATTATCTGTATATTGTCAGCCGCGTATGTTTCGCACAACACTGATTCTATGACGCGAATACGGGCCGACGGAGAAATGTGTGACGGTTTTCCACGACACCGAGTTTTACTCTCAGATGAATATACTGCACAGTTACTGAAGAAAACGGGAGGGCGTAGCCTGACATTTTGTTTAAATAACTTCAGACGTTCACTGTTACTTGAGATAAGAACAACATTTATTATTATTATTATTATTATTATTATTATTAGCACCGCGTCATACTACCCGTTCGGGTTATACGCACTTACGCTAATGTGCAATGGTAGGGTGATTGTGAGATGAAATGGAGGACCTACAGTTTAACGTGGAATCCGAACCACGGTGGAGGCCTGGCATTCCACACATTCACNGAATCCGAACCACGGTGGAGGCCTGGCATTCCACACATTCACAAGTTGTGATTAATACACGTCTTTTCAGAGGTGAAGGAAGGGTTCGAAAATCAGATAAATCTGTGCCAGTACCGAGGATTGAACACCGGACCCCAGCATAGATGTCTGACACTTTACCCCTAGACCACCAGGTCATCTAAGAACAATATTTACATTACGATTTTGAAATGAAGAACATTTTAGAAAATACACTTTTTTTTGTGGCCAACATTGATAAAAAGTATAGTGTTATTTTATAGGTAATGATAATATCTATTAAAATTGACCACTAGAGATCATATGACTTGATGTATAAATACACGAAAGAAGATCTAGTAACTTTTATAGCTGTCAAATAAGGTTCTCCCAATGAAAAGTGGGATCTAACTAAACTATTTGGGTGGAATTGAAGCTATAATTGAAAGTAAATCGCTGAAAGGGACTATGATATATTTATTTATAAATAAAATTTTATTTTTTATTTTAATTTTATTATTTAGCACCGCGTCTTACTACCCGTTCGGGTTATACGCTTAAGTACTAATTACCCTAATGGATTAGGAATTGGGAAGGTTGAATAGAGGAAGTGAACCCGCATTTGCGTGGAGGGAGGGTGGAAAACCATTTAGGAAAAACCACCCCCAGTTCACCCGACCGAGATTCGAACCTCGATATCCCCGTCCTCGGCAGTCAGGCTCAACACGACTAGCGCGTTAGCCAACTACGCCACCGAGGCGGGTATAAATAAAATAGTATATTAAGTGAAAATAGCAGTTAAATTTAAAGAAAAATACGAAGAGTTGCACTTCAAATAAAATATTTAATATCGGTGTAATATTATCTTAAAAAACAAAGAACCACTTCGGTGGCCACGTGGTCTAATACGTTACTCTTGCAGTAGATTAGACTACCGATGACGGGAAGAGACAGGTTCGATACAGGTTGGGTGTACTGAGGGTGGTTTTCCCTAAATTGTTTTCCACTCATCCTCCACGTAAATGCGGGTACATTTCCTATAAATATAATCTTCCTTTAATTTGAAACCATTGGCATAAAAACTGAGTGGGTAGTAATACGCGGTGCCAAAAAATCAAAAACAAAGATAATTTATTTCAAACACTGAACAAAAACACTTGTCAGATTATAGAATGGTTTTCAAATAAACGTTTAACTAAACGATATCTGCTAAATCAACTATCAATAATTTACCTATTGAGCTTAGTTTCCTGAGTTTTATTTCGGGCATGGCTGAAATATTTATGTTTTGCTATGATGAATTAACTGCTGGGTGAATGGGTGCTGCGTCAGTTATAGAATTATATTGGTTTTGTAAGTTGTGTTCTGATAAAACAAGTTTGTTTAGAAAGTGAATGTTAAATACGTGAAATGAATAAATGTACAAATTAAGCTCACCGGTGGGTGGAAGAGATAATGCCTTTTAGCACTGCGTCTTACTACTGTTCTTATCACCGGGCTTTACACAAACGTCCTAATTACCCTACTATGCCAAGGATAAGGAAGTGTACCCACATTTGCGTGGAGGGAGAGTGATAACCATTTAGGTATAAAAACATATTTAGTATACATGACCGAAATTCGAGACCCAGTCGTGCCATCATCAAAAGTCCTGTTTATTTTGAGAGTGACGCCTTAGATCATGTGGCCACCGAAGTGGATAGATCATGAGTAAAGGTAATTCTTTTTGCATTTGCAGTTTTTATATAAAAAAACATTTTGGCCGGAATAAATAAAATAACACTTCATTAAGTGCATTTAGTTAATTTATCTTTAGCAACGCATCTTACTAACCGTTCGGGTTATACGCTTATATACTAATTACGCTAATGGTTTTCGCTACTAGTAAGGTTATATTTATAGAAAGTGTATCCGCATTTTCGTGGAGGGTGAATAGGAAACCATTTAGTAAAAACCACTCCCAGTACACCCGACCGAGATTCGAACCTCGATCTGCCCATCATCGGCAGATTAGTCTACTCTGCGAGAGTAGCGCGCTAAATCACGTGGCCATCGAAGCAGATTCATTTAATTTAATTCTCTACGCATAGTTAGTCCAACAGTTCTTAAATATTTGTAATGGCAAATGCCTAGTTTGACGAAGACTTTGTCCTTTTATTTATGTTCAAATGCCACAACGCTCAAGACATATAATCAAGAACTGTTCAAATTGCCATGTGTAGAAAACTAATTGCATCTACCCAAGCAAACTTTTTTTAAAAATAAAATCTGCAAAACTTACATATATACTTTATCTCGTTATATATTTCGCCCCACCTTTAAGTTGCGATTTCCTAAAAGACTCACTTTCTTCTGTCTCAGTTTGATGGCCAGCTTGAGGCGGTTGAGATGCATACGCTCCCCGTGCTCAAAGGCTGGACCCGTAGGATCGTGATTCAACAGAACCTCCAGCTCGTAGGAACTTCTCGTGTGGTCCAGGAGCGCTGTCGCGAAGTCCTGGCACTGCTTCCGCAACTCCTGGACAAATTACATCACATTAAGCATATAAACAGGAGGAAGATTTTTTTAAAACATTTTGTTGTTGTTATCGCGTCTTACTACTTGTTCGGATAGGTGACCTGGCGGTCTAGGGGTAAGATGTCAGACTTCTGTGCTGGGGGTCCGGGGTTCAATCCTCGGTCCCGGCACAGATTTATCTGATTGCCAAACCCTTCCTTCACCTCTGACAAGATGTGTATTAATCACAACTTGTGAATGTGTGGAATGCCAAGCCTCCACCGTGGTTCGGATTCCACGTTAAACTGTAGGTCCTCCGTTTAATCTCACAATCACCCTACCATTACACATTAGCGTAAGTGCATATAGTCCGAACGGGTAGTAAGATGCGGTGTTAATAGTAATAATAATAATAATTGTTCGGACTATATGCATATATAATTACTCTAAGAAGGTAGAGACGAGTAAGGAGACATTTTAGAGGTAATCTACCCGCATTTACGTGAAAGGAGAGTGGGAAACCATTTTGAAAAACCCACCCTCAATGGACCCAACCGGGTTTCAAACCCCGATCTACCCTCTTCAGCAGGCCAGTACAACACGAGAGTGATGCCTTAGACCATCCAGCCATTGAAGCATTTTTTTCGGTAGACAATGGTAATATTTTACTAACATATTTTTGTTATATTGTCTGACATCTTAGCTCAATTGGTAGCGTATCTGACCTCTGAGATAAGAGACCCGAATTCGATTCCTAGAATAGCCGAAAATGGTTTAGTTTGTGAAATGTTGGTTTCACCTTTCCCAGTGAAGAATTAGTGGTAGCGGTAGCGAATGGGCAGAAATGTGTCCAATTCGTTAACTGGGCAGATTTACGAATGTGGTGTAACATACTCACCAATACAACGCACACTCACTATTATATTCACAGTAAAATGAAATGGAGTAAAGCTAAATGTATTACCAATTGACACGCTAGGCATAAAGTCCTGGTTTATATGTCATTTTTAAACTATATTTCATTTAAAGAATTATTTTATATACAGGTGAAAATTAAACAAATTTACATAATTTATAGTATAAGGAACGTACTTTGATAGTTACAACTACTACATTTCTCCTCAATACAACTATAATGAACATTACTGAAATTTACATAAGTTAAAAATGAATGAGAGGATTAAATGGCTTATCTATGCAAAAAAAAAAATCTTTTAAAGTTTTCAAGACAGGGGCAATTTGGTGGCTGAACATAAATCTTTCCCGTCTAGATTTGAGGTTGAAGTAATCAATCTTCTAGCCAAAGTCGCTACGTTAATAAGATTTGTTGCGGTTGTCAGTATGAGCTAAGATAATCACTCAATCAATCCACGTCTTAACAGATTATACCGTAAAGATTTAACAAATTCATTAAATAGTGAAATATATTATCTCCAACACAAACATATCATCTTCAGAATACATATCATTGGTGATAATTGTTGTTACTATCATCATATTTAGTTTTACTATTAGTTTAGTATAGGAGATTAAGTATCATAACTGTGATACACTTATTTTAAACAAAAGTCAATCAAGATTAAATTTAAATTTTATATATTTTTGATATTATTTAATGCCTCTGTCATTTATTGAAGTAGTACAGGCAAAATGCATTAAGTCAACATTTCTGGTTTCGATTGGCTTGTTCTGAAATATTTTTAAAACTAAATATAATATATATATATTATATTTAGTTTTAAATATAATATATATATATATATATACATACAGAATGTATCATAATATGTGGGACCCACTTCAAAGGTAGACAGAAGACACATAAACCATTAAAAATGTTTGTATAAACATGTGTCCCATTTGACCTTGTTTCTGAGTTACAACAAAGTGATTTCACTGGACTGTTTGTATACCATATTCTATATCTCTCGATTTTTTTGACTAGGCACGTTCTATGGGTTATTCATGGTTATTCCAAACAACCGGTATTTTTTAAAGAGAGCAGAATTTCATGACACGACGATTTCAGGCTTGCGTCCAGACTGAAGGTGGTCACTTTGAGCACCTCCGGGTTCGATTACCGTGTCTAGGTGTCATTTTCCAATATAATTCGACTTCCTCTAATGTTTAGCAGCTCCACATTACTGGAGTACAAACATGATTATAGCTCGGAAACAAGGTTAAATAGGACACATATTTATGTGAAGTTTTTATTCGTGTCTCCTGTACACCGCTGAAGTGTCCCCCACATGTGACGGAACAACGTGTGTGTGTGTGTGTGTGTATGTATGTATATATGTATATATATATATTACGTCCTGTGCATTAACTATCAGCTAATTTTGGTATATTTCATCCATATTTACTTAAATGCAGTTGTTAATTAACTAATAGAACTTTCAAAAACATTAAAAATATATATTATTTAGTCTGTAAAAATAAGCATATAAATAATCGGTATCAAAGACATCAATTATCTAGTCAAAGCTATAAAAGCGAGGAGAGTTAATTTTAATAAAATTCATCAATATTAGCCTGGAAAAATTATAATAAAATCAACGTTTTTATAAAAAATTAAATATTTATTATGTACTGAAGATCATTTATCCAACCTTACGATTTATTTTAACCTTGATGAGCAACATTTAATACTAAACACCTAAATAAAGTGCCAATATTTTAAGTGCATGCTGAATAAGACTAACTTGTAGGCCTCTGTAAATACTACAATATTTTAGTATCGAGCCACTGGCCTACTCACGGACCGAGGTAATATGGATACTACTAGAGTTTTCTTCTATTTATTTAAATAATTATTTGTTTGCCATAAACTAAACTCCATTTCTGACTTTATTTTCAAAGACAGCCCCAAAATTCCTCCTTAATAAAAATAAGAACCAAATTATTAAAAAGATAGGAAACTTAGATACATATATTAACATATTAGCACAGTCGATAGAGTATATATATAGTAGGATTTGGCTAGGAAGGAAATTTTTATAAAGCCATACATTAATTTTTATTACATTATAAAATATTATCATTTTACATATATATTTGTCTAATTTTATAGGTATTGATATTATATATAAAAATGACTTCTTTGCAAGCTTTTAGTAACATATTTTTAAAACTCTCAAAAAAGTTACTTCCTATCGAAATAATCAAATAGTTTGGGGTCAAGTGTTTAATTTTTGTTGAGAATCAAAAATGCATCACTGTGATTTCTTTTTTCATTAGTAACTCAATCATTCTAAGCCGCTAGTAGCTTATAAGGCCAGCAAATAACTAAATAAGAGTATGTCACTAGGGTGAGCCCAGCATTCAAGTTTGAATCTGTACACTTTTTTACAATCAATAATAAGTGCTCCCTACTTATCATCAATATAGTGGAATCGTGGTAAAAAGGTAGGTTTAGAACATAAATATTTTTTGTTTCAAAACTGACATAATCTAAGTATTATAACACTTTAATGAATATCAAAACACAGGTTACAAACCATTCTAATTACGGCACTGTCCATAGTGAAGGGGCCACATTTAAATTAATCAGCCCTCCCGAATCGCATATAGCCGTGATATCTGATAGCTAGCGATATTTAGTTGAAGATTACACACGTCCATCACAGACTAAGCCTTAAAAATGGGGACGAATGACCCTAGGCATGGGAATAATCCCGGATAACTCGGTGGTAGGGCATTGGCGAGCTATGACAAAGGCCCTGAGTTCGACTCCCATGTTTAAGTGTCATTTTTCAACTAATCTAAATTAATGCCTTTCAGCGTATTATATACCATATTAGACTATTTATTACTGTAGCATGTAACGTGTGATTATGCTCAGTAAAAACTGACGTAAATTGGACGTCGGTAACCTGAGATGTAACCTCCTACCCACATTCAGGAAGCGTAATGCCTACCCACTCTCCTCGAGTATGGGAAGCGCTGAAGTATTGTACTACTATAAAGCCACATGGCTGACTCACTCACTGACATTAATGTTTAGCCACTTTCAGATGAGCTAGAAACTTGAAATTTGGCAAACTTATAGCTTCTAGCCTGTAACTGACGGGAAAATTCTAAAAGATTAAAAAAAAAAAAATTAACCCCCGAAAAAAATTCAAAATGGCGGATCAACTTTAAAGTTGGTGCGGACCTTTCTTTGGAGGTCTCTTGTGGCTAAACGGTAAGACCTATCAAAAAACGGCTCTGGAATTACATTAGTTTACATCCACGTGCAAAGAAAACCCATTGGGGCAAAGCGAGTTTATAATATTATATAAGTCTACGCCATCTCCTCTTGGATGACTTAGCCGCTCGCTGATTGGCCTGGATTGCAGAGCGATTAAACAAATTATAACTTATTCACGATGGTGCTTGTTTAAGACAAATCTTTCTGGACCTTTGGAGGAGAACTGTCCTCTCCGATGTCTGTGACTGGCTGGTAACACATCGAGACAAGATACGAATGGTGCTCTATCAAACCGTCTACGTCTAGTCTGGGTCATGCTTGTAAAACATCTTACTACCCGTTCGAATTATACATCTATGTACTAATTACACTAATGGTTTAAGGATGAGTAAAGTTTAAATTAGAGGAATTATACCTGCATCTGCGTGGAGGGAGATTGAAAAAACATTAAGGAAATGCCACCCTCGGTACACCCGACCGGGATTACAGCCCCGATCTCCCCGTTATCGGCAGTACAGCCTAGATTACCGTCTGGTCGTACTGCGGGTGTTTATTTTCTTCACTGGCTTTCTAAACCTTCCTCCACATTTACAATAAAAATTTACCTTCCTCATACTTACCCCAGGTAGTGTAATTACATTCAGACGGGATGGGTAATGAGATGCGGTGCAAATAAAGTGTTAGCGTTCTGTAATGCGTCTCACTCAATATTCACAATTAAACATTGTGCTAATTATCACCTGACATTCACACTTAAACATTGTGCTAATTATCACCTGCTATTCACACTTGAACATTGTGCTAATTATCACCTGACATTCACACTTAAACATTGTGTTAATTAGCACCTGACATTCACACTTAAACATTGTGCTAAATATCACCTGACATTCACACTTAAACATTGTGCTAATTATCACCTGCTATTCACACTTGAACCCTGTGCTGCGCCTCACCTGATATTCACACTTGAACTCGTGCTCCATGAAGCTCAGTCTGCGCAACTCCCACGACAGTTCGAAGGCGGTGAGAATGGGATCTTTGGACGAGAGGGCGATCAGTGAAGGGCTCGCTAAGGCTCGGTACGCGTTGATCCGTGAGCGGGAATGTCTCAGGGAGTCTTCCTGCCGTGACGTCACGCACTCGTCACAGCCACATCTGGAACACCGAAGATAGCAACAACAAAGTAGTGGCGCGTTCGACTGTGGTTTACACGAAATGGATTTTACAATGTCAAGTCAACCCCCTTTTTCTCTTTGTCTCTCTCTACCCACTGTCTCTTTATTCTCCCTCACTTCTCTTGTACAGTATTATTATTATTATTATTATTATTATTATTATTATTTAGCACCGCGTCTTACTACCCGTTCGGTTTATACGCTTAAGTACTAATTACACTAATGGATTATGAATTATGAGGGTTGAATTTAGAGGAAGTGAATCCGCATTTGCGTGGAGGGGGAGTGGAAAACCATTTAGGAAAAACCACCCCCAGTTCACCCGACCGAGATTCGAACCTCGATCTCCCCGTCCTCGGTGGTCTGGCTGAACACGACTGGCGCGTTAGCTAACTACGCCACCGAGGTGGGTCTCTGGTACAGTAGGATTCTGTTAGAAAGAATCTTTTAGAAAATGCAAACTTATTTGTTTGCTGTAAACATTGATACCACCCACTTGGGTGGCTACATAGTCTAAGGCACTACTCTTGCAGTAGACTATACTAACGATGATGGGTATATTAAGATTCAAATTCCGGTCAGTTGCACTGATGGTGGTTTCCACGCAAATGTGAGTACAATTCTTTTAAATATAACCTTCCTAATCCCTAAAAATACACTAGCGTAATTAGTACATAGGCGAACGGTAAGACGTATTGCTAAAAAAATTGATAACATTTGACTATATTATTAGTGTTATTTTAGTGATTTTTATAACAATCGAAATGGTTCCTTTCTATCTCAATCAGATTGTATCTATGATAAAAGTGAGAGATTGAACACCACTCGTCTCCATGACAATTATGAGATTTTTGGCCTGCGGTGACCTGGTGGTCTAGGGGTAAGGTGTCTGACTTCTGTGCTGGGGGTCCGGGGTTCAATCCTCGGTCCCGGCACAGATTTATCTGATTGCAGATGTG
>CABFWO010000125.1:340846-355846 GCA_902155825.1 Timema genevievae
GGGGGGAAGGTGGAGGCTCGTCACACGCTCGACCAATCCGTGAAGGGGAGTTGTCATAGCAACCGATGCACGTTGCCAGATTTCTTGACAGTCACAGAGTATGCTTGCATAGTAGTAACATGCAAACTCCCACTATGTGGCAACTATGCTCTCCAGCCTACTCACCACGTGGATCCTAAAGCCATTTAAATCGCAGTATAGTATAAATACTTATAGCCCAAACGGGTATGAAGCCGGTCTCACACTATTCGCGAGTGTGGAAGAATGTTCGGGTCTCGAATGAATGTCCGAGAAGCGTGGGAGTTACACGAATGACGAATGTTCATTAGACTATTAGGGATTCGAGGGGTTTTCGTTCTGGAAGCGGTTTTTGGCCACTAATCAAAGGAAGCTAATGTTCGTCACAGGAGTCTCGGCAAACATTCGTTATGATCACACACTACACATCAGTCGTTCGTGTCGTCTAGTTGAAAGCCCTTCACTTTTTTTTAGTGCGTGTGTACACACCTGGCACTGTAATAGTTGTATTATTTTGTGCCTATTCCTGAATAATATTGTCAGGTAAGTAAGTACACTTAACGTTTGGTTATTTATTTAGACAATATAATCTGTTGTAGTGTACCATGTAATGTAACGTTAAATACTAGTTTTACATAATAGGCTGATAACTGTTTTGTTACTGAGGTTAATGGACGGCATGGGAAAATTGCAATTTGCATATTTAGCACCCAATAGTTATGAGGACGACTTATTTTTGCAAAGAATAAAGTAGTATCGCAAGAGACAAGATGGCAGCTTTCAAAGTGTGCTACCGCCAACATTGTTTTATGAAAATGTAGCTTGTGTTTGTCAGGAGAAACACAAGAGCATGGGGAATGCGGTTGGAATGAGATAGCTAAGAAATGTATGTGGAAATATTCGTATAGACAGAGTAAGTAGTAAATGGGTGCTGAAGGAATGCGGTTTGAAAGGGAATCCAATGGGTCAATATGAAAGAAGTGTCTTACGTTGGTTTGGGCATATTGAGAAGATGAGTTTGGATCGAGTGGCAAAGAAAATATATGAAGGTATAGTGTGTGGATCAAAAGGAAGGGTATGGTCATATAAGACGTGGCTAAATGTTTTAGATGAATGTGTGGAAAAGATAAACATTAAGATTATTATTATTAGCACCGCGTCTTACTACCCGTTAGGGTTATACGCAAAACATTAAGAGTTTTAAGAATAAAAGCGCATGTTTGACTGGGTGTATTGATGTTGTTGAAGCAAAGGAATTATACAATGATAAGGAAAGGTGGAGAAAATTAGCGAGGATGGATTAAGCATGGAGTTGTTTTTTGAGCTATAGGCACAGTTTCTTGCCTCCGGCGTGTATTTATGGTACGACGATATATCACGCATTGTACTGTTTCAATACACTGGAAAATATAATATCTGCAGCAGCAACAGCATCGATGTCATCGCTTGAGGAATCCGTTGTGCATTGGCTGCTATAAGCTGTGAGGGATGTAGTTGAAACTATACTATTTTAAGTGGCTCGTGAAGGGCTTTAGTAGAAACCACGCCCTCTTAAGTGCCGAATACCGCGGAAGTGAATGTTTTGGTCGAATATCCGGGGTAGACATTCGCGAGAAGTGTGTGAGGTCCACAGAAGGCAAATGTTCGTGTAGGCTTTATGACACGAATGTAGGCGAACATTCTGGCGAATATTCATCTGAAACATTGGTTCTCGTTCGCAAATAGTGTGGGTACTGCTTAAGGTGCGGTGCTAAAAGGCTAAATAAATAAAACATATGAAGTAACAATTTTTCTTATCCCAGTTTCACTGTTATCTAGGGAATAATGCAAGGAATCGCACTTGAGTACGGTTTTATTGTTTAGCTTTATCTTTAATATAATGCTTGCTTTTAGCATCGCGTATTACTACCCGTTCGGGTTATACGCCTATATACTAGTTATATTAATGTTTTATGAATTAGAAAGGTTTAATTTAGAGGAAGCACACCCGCATTAGAGTGAAGGGAGAATTCAAAGCCATTTAGGAAAAATACCCTCAGTGTACCCGACTGGGATCGAACCACAATCTCCTCACCTTCAGCAGTCTAGTCCAACACGAGAGTAACGCATTAGACCACGTGGCCATCGACGCGAGTTTAAATGTAACTACCCGGTTACTCAGCCTTGAGATGAGCTCTTTTGTGTTAACATATTATT
Organism: Timema genevievae; assembly: GCA_902155825.1. Classification (NCBI taxonomy): domain Eukaryota; kingdom Metazoa; phylum Arthropoda; class Insecta; order Phasmatodea; family Timematidae; genus Timema; species Timema genevievae. The sequence continues at coordinate 343,061 of CABFWO010000125.1, forward strand.
ATATTATTTAATTCGAGAATCACTAAGGCATAGCTGTGTGTTTGTATTCACTATGAATATTTAAATCCCTACATGCAAATCTTCAACAGTGCTACATGGAATAGGACCGAGAAAGTTGCAGACGTTTAGGAATCCCGGATTTTTATGAAAGGGTTTGATATTTTTTAATATTGTTTTCACCAAAACATAGGCAAAAGTTCTAAACAGTTAAAAAGCTTACTTTTTAAGTTTAAAATGTATTTCAAAAAAATGTGATAGCTTACATAAAACTCTATAAAATAATCCAAAATTATCTCAAAGAGTTCTGTTGTGACCCTATCAAAACATACATTTATTTGATAGAGGAAAGCTAGATATGGGATTATAGCCTTTTGCTTTAATCTCAGAAGTACTAATTTTGGTGTATAGCGTTGTTAATTTTATTTTAACTTTAAACTTTATATTTAAACTTATGAGTTGGTCATAATCCTGGTGATAATTTTCACCTTGATTTTTTTGGAAACGATATTAAAAAAATATCAAACATCTTCTTAAATAACGTGATAAACCATCATTGCTCTACCAAATAATACCTTCGAGGTAAGGGAAAGTGAGCTAAGGGCAGTGTATTTGCAGTTTTTACAGCAAAACATTGTTTTGGTCAAAATAAATAAAATTATTCTCTATTAGAAATATAAGAGTATAATTTTCTTCATATACTGATATCAACAGTTGTTGAATATCAGTTAAAAGTGTCCTGAAATTTAGTGACAAATTTTTCTCTTCATTTATATAGTTTGTCATCTAATGAAGATATACTTACGACAAATATTCAATAACTGTCGATATCACCATGTGAAGAAAATTAAACTATATTTATACTGAGAAATATTTGATTTATGTGTACAAATAGTTTTGCTATAAACACTGAAAAAAAAACCCACTGATTTTTAACTTGCCCTCCTTACATTTCCACCTTAAGAACGTTTCCTATTGTGGAAGAAACGTTTTTTTAAATTACAAATTCCTCCTACGAGCTTGATGCGTCATGACTGAATGAAACGTATTTAACAATACATGTCTCCTACGTCTGGATACATAATACATATACATACACACATATATAGTCCTCTCCCCTGATCCCAAGTAAACATAAATCAGAGGGAAAGCTCCTCTTCCTCGATGTCGTGATGTGAAGTGAACTCTATAAAGGCTGTAATGTTCACAATTCACAATTCACAGCGACATCTTGATCCGGGACACGTGGAGACTCGGCGCTATTTCTCAGGGTCGTTCTTCCCTGCTGTGGCGGCGTACCGGGGGAGGAGGGGGCGTGTATAAATTTAAGACGAGGTAAACGATCTTTTAAATGCTCTCGGCTTCCCTTTTAATACTTTTTGGGACGAAAATGTCACATGACGGCTTAGTATATCTTTTTATATATATTTATACGCATCACCTATGCCTATATATATTTTTATATATTTATACGCATCACCTATGCCTATATATATTTTTATATATTTATACGCATCACCTATGCCTATATATATTTTTATATATTTATACGCATCACCTATGCCTATATATATTTTTATATATTTATACGCATCATCTATGCCTATATATATTTATACTCGCTTTTCTCGCTATGGGCTCCGCCCCCAAATCCTCCAGTGAGTGTAAACTAATGTGATTCCAGCGTTGTTTCGAACGTTGATTTATTTTTATAATTTCATGACTCTAGCTGTCCCATAAGTGTCAGAAAATTAAAAAATGTATGGAAAATGTGCAAAATTTACCTAAAATCAAAAAAATCTAGCTCTGGTGAAATCCGTTTTTTGATAGGTCTTATCGTTTAGCCACAAGGGGCCTCCAAAGAAAGGTCCGCACAGACTATAAAGTTGCTCCGCCATTTTGAATTTTTTTCGAGAGTTATAAATTAGAATTTTAAACTTTTTGGAATTTTCCCGTCGGTTACAGGCTAAAAGCTATAAGTTTGCCAAGTTTCTAGCTCATCTGGAAGTGGGTAAACATTAATGTGAGTGAGACAGCCATGTGGCTTTATAGTATAATGATGCCGCGTCATCTATGCCTATATAATCAATAATTATAAATTTATACACACATATGAAAAACAAAAAAAAACCTCTATGGTGTGAACCCGCAAGCGAGCTATACCGACCGAGCGTCCGCCCCCGTTAGCGATGATAGTGCCAAAATTTGCAGATGTCGATCTCAGTTTTCTAAACCGGAGCTGCTACTTCTTTATTTGTCCTCAATTCTCCTCACGAGGTTGAGTTTGACCCCGGACCAGACCCTCTGCTTCACAGAAACATTTTTAGAAACGCCAGGGATCTTAACCCGGCAACTCTAGATCTGTATCTAGGAGCTCTGACCACTAGACTATACAATACATTATATAAATACATAATATACACATACATACACAAAAGCATCATACATACATATATTCATAATATATGTCAACATATAAACGTACATATATGCACGTACAGTAGATAGTACAAATGTAAATAATATATTAACATTATTATTATTATTATTATTATTATTATTATTATTATTATTATTATTATTAGCACCGCATCTTACTACCCGTTCGGGCTCTACGCAGGTGCAGTACATACAAAACACAAATACATACATATATACAGTTATCATATATTTGTATATACATATACTAAGAGTCTATTTTAAAACTAGCCATAAATGAGTATCAGCAGAAACGAATATTTGTTTAGAGCTGCACATTTTACGGCCTGTTTATTTTTAGTGTTATATTTAGCACGAATACTTAGTGTTCATTTATATTTAGGCCTATAATAAATAATTTAGAAGTAATTTATTTTAATTCTTTGAGAGGAAGAGTGGGAGAAAAAATCTCTAGGTTGCACAGTTTACATGTAAGGAAATTAATGTATCACACGAAATTAATGTATAACTCATGTATGAAAATAATTTTCTACATTATTATAATTTAAATAATAAGAAGACAATGTAATACCATGGGAGCTATAGTTCATAAATGAAAATCAATATTTATATATTTTAAATAGTAAAAAGTCAATGTAGGATCTAACACAAAGGGAGTCACAACACACAAATAAAATTACACGTAGTTTAAATAGTAAAAAGTCTATCTAACACAAAGGGAATTACAATTCATGAATGAAAATCAATATCTACATATAATCTACATTAAGGCAGCCGCCTCGGTCAACGAGGAAATATCAATCGCTATCAGGACACAACGCTTAAAATACAATGGTGTGTGTCGTTTTATGGAACTACTTCTCTGTTCTGTTTCTAAACTCTCTTTCGCCCCTCACCAACAACTACCCCTTATCACGTCAACAAGAAAGAGGGCAAAGGAAACTAAAAAAACTTCTAATCTCAAGGTAAAGAGGAAAAATCGCTGCTGCTAGCTTTCAAATATCTTAGAAGCTTATCAAAAAATTACTGCATTTGTTAGAGGACTAAGGAGGGATAAATCTACAGCCCTGTTTCATCACGCCTAGTCTCTTAGCACCCACAGATTTGTTAAAAAAAGTATTTGTAAATGAGCTAATGTTACACTTTCACACATTTTTTCTTTTAACAAAACTCAAATTATAGGGTATTTAAGGAAAAGGAGCCCTGTCGGTATCTTTCCCCTTTATTTTGGCGTGAACCATATTTTTAAATAACATATCGTAGAGTTAAATTAATTTTGTGTCGAAGTTGAAAGTCTGCGCGATAATCTCTCGCTTACCGAGGCGAACTTTTTAATCTGTGAATGTATCAAAGCTATGACCGGGTTTCCGATGTCATTAAAAAGTGGTTAAATTATCTAAAAAAAATAATCTTGAGCTGTTTATTAACACAGCCAATGACTAAACGTTAGTCGAACTCTGTGGTCTTGGGATAAAGTGCTCGCCTCAGAACCCGATATATGTGAGTTCAAACCCAGCAGAGTTCTACGGATTTTTCTTAAGATGGGGTGGTAGTGAGCACCAGTTTAGTGCATTAATTTTGCAGTTTTTATAGCATAAACATTTTTTGGCCAAAATAAATCAAATATTTATTCTATAGAAACATAGATTTTAGCTTTCTGCACATGCTAATCTCAAGAGTTCTTGAATATCTCTCATGAGCATAGCGGCATTTGGTGACAAACTTTTTAAATGAAGAGAAAAAGTTGTCACTAAATTCCAGGACATCCTTGACAGATATTAAAGAACTGTTGAGATAGCATGTGCGGAAAACTAAACTCTTTGTTTTTATAGAAGAAATATTTGATTTATTTTGGCCAAAAAATGTTTATGCTATAAAACTTCGAAAATACTGCCCTAAACTCACGCTCACTACCACCCCATCTTAAGCGATAAAAATCCGTAGCACAACTTCCTGCGGAGGGAAAGTAGAGGCATTGGTCCCATGTCGATTGGGGTTTGTAAAAGAACCTTGGAAGGTAAATGAAAAAACCTTTCAGGGCAAAATTGATAGGCCCTTTCTTTCTCGCTCAAAGAAATTCTCGTGTGCTAGTATGACCAGTCGGTTCATAAAGGGCAGATTAAATATGATAAATAAATAGAAAAGTCTTATTTGTCATTGTGCTTTATCATAAACACTTCGATTTTAACAAGCAACCAAGTTGATTTAGGCAATTTTTCTCTTTGGTTAGATGAATATAGTCCAATTTTCATATCAAGGGTCTTTTAGAAAACCCTAATATTTTTTTGGACAAAATTAATAACATTCAATATTATATAAGTGTTATTTTTAAGGTATTTATAATATCTGTCAAAAGTAACAGTTGAAGATCTCATGACTTGATGTATGAATACGTTAAAGTAGATCTAGTAACTTTTATAGTTGTCAGATAAGCCCTCCACTATGAAAATTAAGTCGTAGTAATAGCTTAATCAAAATATGTTTTTTATATACTTAAAGTGATAAAGACAAATTTTTAATTTTAGCCAAGTCCTAACTTCAAAGGTGGTAATGTTACAAACTAAAAACAAAAGACTCAAACATCCCGTTCATTAAAACACTAAAAGTCGTAAATGTCCCTATGCACGACATATGACTTCATACCTAATAAACCGATTCCCACAAATCATTTTTTAACGGTGTATTATAGAAGGCATTCGCCAAGAGATGATTTACGTTCCAATCGCGAGGTCTCACCCCTTCCTTTTCCACATATGATAATTAAAATCATGTGCACGCGGTGAATGGGTCTGGTTCTAAGAAATGATGTTCAGTGTGCTGGCTGCCTTGGTATGAGTTCTTTCAAACATGTAGAAACCAAGTTAAAAATATACGTGCAGGTTTTAACAAGACCTTCGTTCACTACTCTATCCACGGTGTCAGCTCGCGATACAGCTAGACCGAACGAGGGGCCGCCGCATGTTCGCGAAGATGGTGCCAGCATTTGCGGATAGAGGGTGTCATGTGGTCAGCACAACGTGGTCTAGGACTACCGGGCGTGGCCAACATGGTTGCCATGCCAGTGTAAAAACGTAATGATTATTTTTTACGTAAATACTCATTTTTGGAGTTGTTAAAAAAATCATATAGGAACCTTTATTTGTTTGTATTTATAAAGTTAAACTACTTGATATTAAAAAAACATTAAATATACCTAACCTAACTTGATTTTTTTTTACAATTAAAATACACATTTTTAAGTTGTCCCAGTGCCCAGTCCACAAGCGCCCAGTTGGCGGCACCCAGTTGTCTGGATCCGGCACAACGAACCCTCCAGCCGTTAATCTCAGTTTTCTAGGCCGGAGCCACTACTTTTCCATTCGAGTAGCTGCTCATTTGTCCTCACGAGGCTGAGTTAGACCCTGTTTCAGATCCACTGCTTCACAGAATAATCTGGAAGAGCCGGGGATCGAACCTGGGAAACTATTATCACTATTCCACAACCATGCAGTATAATACACTAATGGTATGAGATAAAAATGATAGCTTTAATAAATTTTATTTCATCAAACCATTTTTTAACACAAAAATCCCTAGGTACCCGAGGTGCTCTAGAAGTAATTTTAATTTTTACACACTTTATACCCGGAATTTAAAACTCGCTGCCCTATACTATTTATAGCTTTGAAGGTTATTATTAGTTTATTCAATTAAACATTTATTTTAATTTAGTAATACAAGTAATTAAACTTATGCCTGGTAAGGAAATAAAAGTGAAAATAATAACATTTTACAAGACTTCAAATGAATAAATTTCATTTAAATTGAATTAATTAAGAAGGCAGAATAAATTAATTCATAGATAGTTGAATAAAGTATTTTTAACTAAATGATTTTATTTATTTGAGTTATTTAATGTGCACTTTCTCAACCGAGTTATTATATAAACACGCGAGAATTTATATGAACGAGAGCGAAAGGGCCTACTAATTTCGTCGGGAAAGCTATTTTCACATACCTTCAAGGGTTCTTTTACATGCCACAATCGACATGGGACCGACGGCTCTACTTCCCCTCCGAAGGAAGTTGTGCTACGGATGTTTATTGTTCAAGAAAAATCCGTCGAGCCCGGTTGGGTGTGAACCCACGAACATCGAGTCCTTAGGCAAACACTTTATCCCAAGACCATCGAGATTGACTTAGACTATTTTAACGTATTACTTTAGTTTGGGAACGTTTTATAAGAAGATAAATTAAAAATTAAAATTATAGCACCACGTCTTATTACCGGTTCAGATTATACGCTTGGGTATTAATTACGCTAGTGGGTTAGGAATTGGGAATGCTGAATTTAGAGGAAAACAACCCGCATTTGTGTGGAGGGAGAGTAGAAAACCATTTAGGAAAAACCAGCCCCAATTCACCCGACCGAGATTCTAACCTTGGTCTCCCCGTCCTCGGCAGTCTAGCTCAACATGAAAATAGCACGTTAGCTAGCTACGCCATCGAGGTGGGTAAGAAGATAAACAAATAGGAATTTGTTTTGTGAAAACATTAACTATCTCTTTGAAATTTTGAAACTATAAACACCTCCAATCTTAGCTAGTTCTGTACTATTTTTTTTTAGTTGTCCGTTTTACTACCTGTCCAGGTAAAACGCTTATGTACTAATTACTCTAATAGTTTTAGGGATTAGGAAGGTTATATTTAGAGGAAGTGTACCCGCATTTAAGTGGAGAGACAGTAGAAAATTATTTTAGAAAACCAACCTCAGTATACCCAACTGAGATTCGAACCTAGATCTTCCTATCAGCAGTCTAGTCTACTGCGAGAGTAGAGCCTTAGACCATACGGCCACCGAAGCGGGTTTCTGTACAGTTTATTGTACAAATGTTCGATTTTTTACATTACCAATAATAATAATAATAATAATAATAATAGTATAAAATAATATATTTATACAAGTGATTGATGATAAGGATAATATTAAATTATTACTTTGTTTCTCTCTTTTATCTTGCTATGCTGTGATATTTTATTAAAATGGGGACGTTAATTATGTTTAACTGGTAGAACACAAGTACGTCTTTTGTAAAATAACGGTCATGAAACTTTTACAACAGTTAAGAGTAAGACTTTAACCTCAATAGATATGTATTCATTGTTTAAGACTGTAAAATAATAATGGCTTAGTCTCAGTAAGACCATTGAATTAAACCGTATCACTTTGGATCTGCGACTGAGTAAAGACGGTTTTAGATGTCTCTTTTAATGGAATCTAGCTTTAACCGTCCACAACGAGACTAATAAACAGTTTAGTAATTGACATCAAATCTTAACAAACTTTTGGCATTTAAATTGTGTCTTGTGTTTAGAATGGAACATTTTAAGGGTGTTTATTTTTAAAAAAAGCTTGTTGCAATCTGCTGTCATTAGCTGAGTCAACATTTATACTTAAAGCCAGGGAGGTGAAAAAAATTATCGATACTTTACTAATATCGATATTTTCCTTTCGATACTAGTATTATTTTTACTCGATACTTTTTCCCGATACTTTTACTGATTTTAATACTCACACTCTGGTATCGGAAAGGTACCGAAATAAACAACTTTTTGCTATCTTAATTCATGCTGGAAGTTTAATAGGGTGGACTATGAAGGAAGAACAAATGACTCTATTTCTCAATTCTCACTCATTTCCTGCATGACAAGCAGTGTTTGAATAAAAATAAAAATACAATTATGACACAAAAGTTGAGATTATTATTCCTAGATTAAAAAAAATATTCCCAGATTAAAATTTCGATACCGATACTTACTCTTATCGATACTATTCTTTCGATACTTGTACGGTATCGATATTTTTCTTCCGATACTTTTAATGAGTACAGTATCAACACTTTTCTTTCGATACTACATCCCTACTTAAAACTGTAGTATACTGGTTTAAGATGCAAGACTCGCAATGGATGTAAAATTGAAAAGAAACACGTTAGAGCTGATGATTAAAAAAAAACAACTTAAGGACACATAATGAGGTTCCCTTAGAGGTATGTGGTTTGATACAGAATCTTTTTTTTAAACCTATATAATTTATTGATTTTAACGTCACTCTTCAGCCACCTAGAGACATAGCTCAATAACTTAAAACTTTTCTGAAAAAGTTTTTACACCATGGAACGGTTTTTTATCTAAGTGGTAACTTATCTAAGTGGTTCTCTAGTAGTAAACAAACATACATAGTCACATAAACTCTCTTACATACTCTTACATACATATGTCCATCCTGAAAGTATATGATATATGTACTAATTATATGTGTATATATATATATATATATATTGGTATAGTGCACACATCAGCCAATACTAACTTACTTCGTTCCTTTGACATTTCTATGTTAAGCCCCCTTTCCCCCCCTTCCCCCCACACACACAGTCAATATTTTCGTACTCTTCTTTTGTTTGCCTCTCATCTTACTATTATATTTTTAGAACCACGTATTACTACCCGTTCGGACTATACGCTTAAGTACTAAATACGCTAATGGGTCAGGAATTGGGAAGGTTGAATATAGAGGAAGTGAACCCGCATTTGCGTGGAAAACCATTTAGGAAAAACCACCCCCAGTTCACCCGACCGAGATTCGAACCTCGATCTCACCTTCCCCGGCAGTCGAGCTCAACACGACTAGCGCCTAACTACGCCACCGAGGCGGGTTCTAGGGATTAAGAAGGTTATATGTCAAGGAAGTGTACACATATTTGCGTGGAGGGAGAGCGGAAAACCATTTTGGGAAAAAAACCCTCAGTACATCCAACCAAGATTAGAACCTCAATCTCCCCGTCATCGGCAGTCTAGTCTACTAAGAGAGTAGCGCCTTAGACCATGCGGCCACCGAAGAGGGTATCCTACTATTCTTTCGGTCTATCCATGTATTTACACTAATTTGGTAGAGGAAGGTAAAACCTAGAATCAACGCACCCTAATTTAAATTTCAATGATAAAAATGTTATTAGTGTTTCTTATTATTGGTATCCTCATAACGAGCTAACACAAATTAGTCAATAAACTGAGCTACAGCAAAAAACACAAATATAGTTTTTAGATTGAAGCTAAATAAATTATGGAGTGAAGGGGGAAGGGCTATAGCCCCTAAACCCCCTCTCAAGGGTTATTCAACTGTTTGCTTACAGTAGCTACGACAGCTGGTTGTTCTCAAGATACGGAAACATCGACTATGAATTCGGGTCTTGAGACTTTGAGAACCTACGAAGAAGTATTTTGTACGCAGCTGGTGCCCAATGTGGGTAAGAACCGATTAATACCCGCTTCGGTGGCCACGTGGTCTAACGCGCTACTTTCGCATTATACTAGACTGTCGATGTCGAGGAGATCGAGGCTCGAATCTCAGTCGGGTATACTGAAAGGTGGTTTATCCTAAATGGTTTTCCACTCTACCTCCACGCAAAATGCTGGTACACTTACTCTAAGTATTATCTTCCTGATCCCTAAACCCATTAGCGTAATTAGTACATAAGCGTTTAACTCGAACGGGTAGTAAATTGACACGCTGAAAAAAACAAACAGATTAATCTCCTCCAGGAAATTACCGGCGATTTTCAGATGACCCCCGGGCATCGGTAGGTAGTTAACGCCACTGATTGCATTGTCCGTCGTTGTCATGAGAAGCCCAAGGCGATCACTTTGAACTTTTGATTTAACTATTTTCTAATAATACTAATAGATTGCAAAAACAAACATGACGATAAGGGAAACGGAGCTAATGAGAGTTTAATGCATTCAAACATATAACCACTTGAATGTTCAAATGGTCTGAGGCAGTGTTCAACAAACTTTTGGACAGTCGCGTACCCCTTTTAAAGCCATGACCTAACCAACGCACTACTTCCGGCTCTTCATTAAAAAAAAAGACAACTGCCATGACTATGAAACTAGCCCATAAGGAAAGAAAAGCTTATAATACCGTGAGGTTGCGTCAAAATTCGCTCTAAGGTGGGAGTGTAGGGAACTTTAGTAAAGGGTATTGTTTTTGCAGTTTTTAGATTACAAATTTTGTTGGCCAAAATAAATCAAATCTTACCCCAGTATAAACATAGAATTTAATTTTCTTCACATGGTGATGATATAAATAGTTCCTGAATATACATCAAGCGTGCCCTTGAATTTAATAACAAATTTTTCTCTTCATTTAACAAGTTTATCATCTAATGCTGCTATGATAATGACAAATATTCAACAACTGTTTATATTTCCACGTGAATAAAATTAAACCCAGTATTTTTACTGGAGCAATATCTTATTTATTATGAACAACAAAATATCTTGCTGTAGAAACTGCAAAAAAACACTGCCTTTAAAACGAGTTCCCTACATACTCACCTTGATAAGTTTATCTGGCTTACTGTAAGAATTAAAAAAGTTATAATTAAAAATACTTGGTAGGACGTCACTGAAATTCTTCACAAATTCTAAGGGGTACTCGCACCACAATTTGGGAAACACTGATCTGAGCCGTCACTCTTAAAATAGACTGAACTTCTGGTGACATATAGACCGAGGTTCAAATCCCGCTTTGGTGTATTTAAGGCTTTTTTTTTATCAATGTCTATCCACGTTTCTTTCATGCAAATGTGGGGATATTACCTCTTAACTTCTTCTACCTTCCTAGTTACTTCTCTGGTAATTTAAATATGTGGACAGCATGGACACATAGTAGGAGCGGTATATATATATACATACATACACACACACACACACAACCACCTAATATTTATAATAATGAATATNCACACACACACACACACACACACACACACACACACACAAACAAAATCACACTCTCACACGCACTTAAACTCACACAAATACAGTCACGCTTTCAAAGATTAATATATATACATACACAAATACACAAAAAAACACAACTACAAACAAGCACATTCACACACAAACACACAAAATGAACAAAAATTCCAAGTTGCTGTAACTTGAAAACGTTAGCGAGTTGGACAAGTGTTGAAATATCAATATTTCAACATCAAATGGGATCCTCATTAAATCACTGCAACTTTCAAATAAACTTACAAAACAGCTTAGAGGAAAAATTATAAAGTTTTCGGTACGTTCTTTTTCTCTATGGTATGAAATTAAACAAGGAAAAGTTGAGGTCAAAAGTTTCTCTGAAAAAAAAAAGTCACGGTTTAAAATCCCTTGGAGCAAATTAGCGCTACAATTCGTTTTTAATTTAATATTTTTTTTCACCACGTCTTTAATAGCTCTTAAACTTTGGTTTTGTTGACTTTAGTCCTTAGGAACACCCATTGGGGAAGTATGTAACCAACTTCAATAAAAGAGCATCACAGGGAAGGATTAAGATATTTGATCAAATTGACACCCAACCTCTTAAATAATGAGTGTTCAACCCGAGGGTCGTTCCTAACGTGCTGCCCATCCATCCGGAGCTGGGCATGCACTCAGTCCTTCAGCCAGCTAGTGTCATCCACACCATCTGGTACAAAGCACATGTAGCCTACTAGGGAAGTCCTGAAAGCCCAGTAGTTTCCCATTGCTTTCCACAATGAATTTCTATGAGCGAGTGTGAAAGGGCCTACCAATATTGCCAGGAAATATATTTTCACATAACTTTCAGGGTTCTTTTACATGAGATCGATGGCTTTACTACCCCTACGAAGGATGTTGTACTACGGATTTTCATCGCTCAGTAAAAATCCGTTGACCTCAGCCGGGTTTGAACCCACGAACATTGGGTCCCAAGACCCAAACATCCCCTTTAACAAGTCAATAATAGAATTACTCATGCTCTTTAGTTTTTTTTACTGGCCTGGCTACACTTAACGGCGGACACGTAGACTAGATATCTTAGTTTGGTTTGCCAGTGACTGACAGGATGGAGTTCGAAACCAGACGGGTGTATTGAGGGTGGTTTAATCGAAATGGTTTCTTCCTCCACACCCAAGCAAGTGCGGATAAGTTTCTTCTACATTCTAACTTATTTATTACTATTGCATTAGAGTAACTAATGTACGTGGGAAAATATATTAAAATATTATATAATATAGTCTAATAATATGTATTATACTAAAGAAAGAAGATGTAGTCGTTTTTAATTTTCTTCTTTACAAAGCGTCTTACTACCAGTTCGGGCTATACACATTTTAATAATGCTAATAAGGTAGGGATGAGGAACGTAGAATTTTGAAGAAATGTAACCACATTTATGTGGAGGAAGAGTGGGAAACTATTTAAGAAACTAGCCCTCAGTATACGCAGCCTGGGTTAGTGCCTCAACACTGGCAAGCTGGAAAATATAAGTCTGACTTCTAAGTC
>CABFWO010000125.1:358346-360962 GCA_902155825.1 Timema genevievae
GATAGGGTGTAATGAGGGGGACTGGATATAACTACCTCTAGATATGGATAGGGTATAATGGAGTGGACTGGATATAACTAGCTCAGGATAGGGATAGGGTGTAATGAGGTGGACTGGATATAACTACCTCAAGATATGGATAGGGTTTAATGGGTGGACTGGATAGAACTAGCTCAGGATAGGGATAGTGTGTAATGAGGGGGACTGGATGGTACTACCTCAAGATAGTGACAGGTAGCGTATTTTTTTTAATGCTGCAATGAACTTTCGAGATCCTAATGTCATAATGTAAATAAGTAAGCAAGATCGATTATAATTATTTAAAAATAAATATTTTAAGCACAATTTAATATATGCCTCCTAAATATTTTTTTAACAAATGACTTTCTATTACTGTTTTTACTCTTTTACATCTGTCATTTTCTTCTACATGGTAGGAAGTAGATTTTTTTACCCCCTCATCCTTCCTCATAAGTAAAGCTTTACTGCCACGTCTTGAGTGCCAAGTTACGAACATCTCTTCTAAAATGGAACATATGTCTCGTGAGAAAGATGCAAACTGTCGGCAGCTGTAAGAAATACTCCATCTGTCTTTTGCGACCCTGTTATTCACAAAAACTTCCTGACTGGAACGTTCACGCGAACTACTGTGTGTGTGTTGCAGTGCCGTGGCTTCAAGTGTTGCCAGGATAAGCAGATCTTTGTTATGACTGCATTTTTGATGTAGTGTTCAAAACATTTACTATATCCTTTTATAATATGATTTCAGCAAACGATCGTAGATTGAGACTTATAAACTAATTGTACGGATTCACTTCTTAAATTATATAACGCTCTGGCTACAAAGATTTGTTATAATATCTTTACAGCTGATACTGAGCTCTTTGGCCAATATCCCTCCCAAGCCTTCATCATATATCATCAATCACCTATTCCTGTGACCACATGGTCTAAGGCGTCACTCTCAAGTTAGACTAGACTGCTGACGACAGGGAGATTGGAATTCATATCCCGGTCGGGTGTACTGAGAGGGTTTTTTCCAAAATGGTTTTCCACTCTTCCTCCATGTAAATGGGGGAAAACTTCCTCCTAATTCAACCATTCTTATCCCTATCATTAACGTAATAAGTACATATGGGTATAACCTAAACATGTAGTAAGACGCGTTGCTAAATAAAAATGAAATATAACATAAATAATTATTAATTATTCAACCCGCTTTGGTGGTCGAATGACCTAAGGCAGTGTTTTTCAAAGTGTGGTCCACGTTGGCTTATCAAGTGGTCCACAGGATCCTAGGAAGTTTAGAAATAATAATGAATTAAATAAAGTTGATAGCATGTAATACAAACATTCTAAATGCAAGAGATTAAATATGAAATATCCATACTATACTGTGTACGACACCTTAGCTCAGTTAGTAGCGTGTCTGCCAACTGATTGAAGGACCCGTGTTCGATCCACGGAATGGTCAAAAACTTATCATTGATGAAAATGAGGGTTTACTCTTTCACAGTGCTGAATTAACGGGTGGGGACTGGATGTTGTACCTGACTTAGTTTCAAAATTATAAGTGGAAAATATGTGGCTTGAATAAAAAACTGTCACAGGCTGGAAACAGTAATGGATGTAATTTACTGTATTTATTTTCTCGGTAGACACAAGTCACATAGTAAAGGAAGTATGTACAAAACTAAGTCAACAAATCTGAACAATTAGTTGTAAAACAATGGAGGTTTAGAATATTATAAATAGTTAAAATTTATAACTAAATAGTTTTTACAGCTGACGGTAGAAAGGTGGGGGATCAAACCAATATTCCTATCTATTATTCATACATATTAAGTAAAAGTAAATTTATTTTATTTTCAACATTTGTGATTATATTTTATTTTCAATATTTAATTTAGTAATAAATTTAAATTTTAAATTTTTAGTAATTTAGTAAATCTCATAGTAATATATCACGAGACTGAAAGCAGTTATTTACCTGACGTGATGGGGCATAGGTGGCTTTTAGGTCCAGCAGAATCTCGATGATCTCATAATAATGTATCAGGAGACTAGAAGCAATTATTTACCTGACGTGATGGGGCATAGGCAGCTTTTAGGTCCAGCAGAATCTCGATGATCTCATAATAATGTATCAGGAGACTAGAAGCAATTATTTACCTGACGTGATGGGGCATAGGCAGCTTTTAGGTCCAGCAGAATCTCGATGATCTCATAATAATGTATCAGGAGACTAGAAGCAATTATTTACCTGACGTGATGGGGCATAGGCAGCTTTTAGGTCCAGCAGAATCTCGATGATCTCATAATAATGTATCAGGAGACTAGAAGCAATTATTTACCTGACGTGATGGGGCATAGGCAGCTTTTAGGTCCAGCAGAATCTCGATGATCTCATAATAATGTATCAGGAGACTAGAAGCAATTATTTACCTGACGTGATGGGGCATAGGCAGCTTTTAGGTCCAGCAGAATCTCGATGATCTCATAATAATGTATCAGGAGACTAGAAGCAATTATTTACCTGACGTGATGGGGCATAGGCGGCTTTTAGGTCCAGCAGAATCTCGATGATCTCATAATAATGTATCAGGAGACTAGAAG
>CABFWO010000125.1:371762-386846 GCA_902155825.1 Timema genevievae
CCCCCCTTTACACACACTATCTCTCTCTCTCTCATATATATATATATATATTAGCACCACATCTTACTACTACCCGTTTGGGTTAC
The DNA here is from genome assembly GCA_902155825.1 of Timema genevievae. Lineage (NCBI taxonomy): Eukaryota > Metazoa > Arthropoda > Insecta > Phasmatodea > Timematidae > Timema > Timema genevievae. Next base: position 371,849 of record CABFWO010000125.1, read on the forward strand.
ACGCTTTTGTACTAAATACGCTAATGTTTCTAGTGATGAGGTAGGCTATATTTATAGGAATGTATCCACATTTCCGTGAAGGAAGGGTGGAAAACAATTTTGAAAAAAAGCCACCCCCAAAACATCCGACCGGAATTCGAACCTCGATCACCCCATAATCGACAGTGTCTACCGCACTCTAAACAATTATAATAAAGGGACCAGCAATTATGAGAACAAGGAGTTTGGGGTTCAAATCATGCCCAGGTGTACTTTAAAAAAAAAAATTGTTTCTCACTTTGCCTCCACACAAATTCGAGTATATTTCCTCTAAATTCTAACTTATTTATTTTACACCATTAGTGTAGTTGAATGTTGATAGCCCGAACTGGTAGTAAGCCACGGTGTTTTATTTATATAAACAGGATTAAGGTGGGATGGTAGGAATAGCGCGTTAAGGTCAGCATTTTTTAAAAGTTTTTACACAAAAATTAAATTTTGGACAAAATAATTAAAATATTGCTTTAGTAGAAACATTTAGTTTAATTTTCTACACATGGTAATATATAAAGCTCCTTAAATATCTTTAATGTGCATAATAATTACATTTTATGAAAACAATTTTAAACGAAGAGAAAAAGTCTTGGTTGGATTCCAGGATGACTGTAATCAATATAAACTAACTGTTGAGATTAATTTATGCAGAAAACTATACTCATCGTTTATACTAAAGCAGTATCTTATTCATTTTGTCCAAAAACATTTTTTGATTGAAAAAAACTGAGAAAATACGTACCTTAATCTATGTTCCCTTCACCCAATACACCTCATCGCATCCTTTTTGTTTATTATTTATTAAAAAATAAACCTTCCTATAAAAAATGATTTAAAGTGTTAACCAAATATATATATATATATATGTGAAAAATAAATACCTACATTTTTTTCCCAAAGTAAAAACAATGAAAATATACAAATTTAAAGTATCCGAAAATTATATTTACAACTTAGATATTACATACATAGCCAATCACGCCGTTCATTTACGAAATAGGCAAAAAACTGTTCATATAACTAAAAAAACAACAACTCTGTACTTAATTCATCACTAAATTTCTCCAAACTTCCCTATCCTTGCACACACCCTTACTTCGACAACATCCATACAGCAAGTCATGCATGCTCTTTTATTCTTAAAACTCTTAATGCTTCTCTTTTTCACACATTCATCAACAACATTTAGCCACGTCTTATATGGCCTACCCCTTCCTTTTGATCCACACACTCTACCTTCATATATTTGATTCGTCACTCAAGCCACACTTTGATATTAGATCAAATATAATTAACTAACCAAAATAAAATTACAAATTAGGGAAATGCAGACACATAAAACGCCAATTTCTCTTTTATTAAAGTTGTGAGGCTACAAACATTCAAAATGATCACCATTAGTAATTCACAAAGCATCCAGACGATAAATCAAATACCACTATTGTAAATGTAATTTTTGGACGTGCTACACATTCAAAACAAATGATTACATAATAGATCTAAGAAAATTGAGCAATTGAACACATATCCTTACCAGTTTCATCAGAAGTTTGTTTTCTAACACGACGTCCGAATGACTATCGAGCAGAAGTTAGAGACAAATACAGTAATAAGAAACATGATTCAATACAACCGACCAGTTTTACGACACTCTTGCACTCAACACGCCACATTATTCCCTCACCCCCCTCCACCCTCTCCACCTAACGACACAAAGATATCGCGGGCCTGGGTTCTAAAAAGAGGGGGTAAAGAGTTAGACCCCCGACCCTATCCATCGCGCTCTCGCTGTCAGAGTAAGAAGGAGACGAAAGGCACGATCTAGCTCGGACATAATATACCTTCGAGCCGATCTATTTATGTTGAGGAGTGGAGGTTATGAGCTAGTGAAGGACTTGTCAAGTCAGTTGAAACTGAACTTGTCGGGCCTTCCTAGTAGCTCATTTTCTCTCAACTCACATCGGTGAGCACGCCGGTTAAATGTCAGGCTTTTTTTTAAAAAAAAATAGCAAAATCTAAGTTACCCGTTCGGGTTATACGCATACATTAATTCCGCTAACGGAATAGGGATTAGGAAGACGTAATTTTAGAGGAAATATACCCAAGTTTGCATAGAATAAGAGCGAGGAAAATATTTAGGAAAAAAACACCCTTAACACACTCGAATGGGACTCGAATCATTATATCCACATCACCGGAAATTTAGTCTAAAACTGGAGTGAAGCGTTATGGCAGATGTTGAGTGAGATAAATGGTAAAGGGAGTGACGCGTTATGGCAGATGTTGAGTGAGATATATGGTAAAGTGAGTGAGGCAGGAGCACGTATAAATTCCGGTACAAATGACACTATTTATTGTACTTGATATCGTGGACACAAGATTGTACCACATGAACACCCAAAATTGTACAAGATTTGCTTTGCACAACTCTTTGTTTACAATATCTTTAAGCTTGCAGGAAATAAAATGCGCCCAATATCAGACATTTTTAATGTTCAGCTTTTGAGTCTGCTATGCAGCTACTTTTTTTTCTACGTATGAGTGATTGTAAAATTATTAACAGCCAAAGACTTGATAAAACAAATAATTATAATTTGTAAGAGGTTAAATCCCAAATAATTTATAAATATTGTCAACTGTTTAAAAAGAAAAAAGAAAAATACAATTTTAAAATGATACTTTATTAACATTGATAGTATTTAGGAATTATTAAGAAGGCATTTACAGTAAATAATCCCTAATATTTTTTAAAAATTATTCAATGTTTATTTAACCATAAAAAGGGGCAAACAAGCCATCGTTTTGTTAAAATACTGTATGTAGTTTGGGGTAAAACTTGTGTGCAATCAATGTGGCCAAGATATTGTTCAATTTCTTGTACCAGAAATTATGTTATGTATACTAGGCTTTTGAGACAGCTACCCGCCTCTGTGGCGTAGTTAGATAACGTGCTAGTTTCATGTTGAGCTAGACTGGCGAAGACGGGGAGATCGAGGTTCAAATCTCGCTCGGGTGAACTGGGGGGGGCTTTCCTAAATAGTTTTACACAATCCTTCCACGCAAATGCGGGCTCACTACCTCTATATTCAACCTTCCCAATTCCTAATCCATTAGCGTAATTAGTATTTAAGCGTATAGTCCGAACGGGTAGTAAGATATGGTGCTAAATAATAAAATAAATAAAATATAGGTGAAACCTAGATTCAATATTAGGGACAAGGGTGAGTATGGTCGTTTGGAGGAAAAATCACCAACATTATCTTGAAGAGAGGGTTGGTAAAACCACAATTATAAGTCCCGTGTGGAAAAACCACCTCCAGCGTACTCGGTTGGGATTAGAACCCATGATCATTCCATCAACAGCTATCAAGTGTATTATAATACTGACATCTTAGCTGCGTGACCACAATTGCGGGTTAATAGTAACCATCAAATAATATGAGAAAAACAGTTAACCTTTTATTCTTCAGTATAAAATACAATCAAATAGTCTAATGATTGATGTTTCCTTATCGATTTTCTTAGTGATGCATCTTACTACCCGCTCTAGTTATATGTATATATAATAATTATGCTAATGTGTTAGGGTTAAGGGAGGTTGAATCTAAAGGGAATGTACCCGCATTTGAGTGGAGGTAGAATGGAAAACCATTTAAGACAAAAACACCCTTAGTACACCCGTCCGGCATTCGAACCCCAATCTCACTGTCATCGGCAGTCTAAGACCATTGTTAGAGTGACACCTTAGACCATGCGACCACCAAAGCAGTTAAAACAGAATTCCGTTGAAAAATATGTGTGGAGTTTTATAGCGTTTGAAGCTTTAGATCAGTGTTTTCAACGGGTGTGCAGTGAAATAGTCTACGTTGTATGTAGTTTCTTACATTAAAGTCCAATTCATGGTCGAATAGAAAACAAACACACACGCATTTCCTGTTTAACTGAGAGAAGTCACTGTAAATGCGCATGTCCGAGTCTCCCATAGGATTTATTTTTATTTGAGGTATTTAACGTAGCCTATACTTTCTGAAACGGCCGATTTTATAAGCACACGACTTATTTACTAGCTTAAATTAAATTAATAACAAATACAACACCAAATCTCCGCGCCTTTGATTCATCAATGTTAATGGGCTGAAACTAATTTCACTAATAATACATTTTTCAACCTTTCCAGAGATCGAAAGCGGCACCCTTGACTCTATAGGCAGACACGATACCAGCTAAGCTAAGGATCGAACTTTCACAATGCTGCCAACAGTCAAATTCAATGTCACTAGGACTCATGACAAAGATTAGTTGTTTAGTTGGTGTATTTAACGTGCACTTTCTGAACAAACTGATTATATCAGCAGACGAGAGTTTCTATGAGCGAGAGTGAAATGGCCTACCAATATTTCCCGGAAAGGTATTTTCACATACCCTCCAGAGTTATTTTATATGCCACAATCGACATGGGACCGACAGCTTTACTTCCCTTCCAAAGGAATTTGTGCTATAGATTTTTATCGCTCAAGAAAAATTCGTCGACCTCGGCTAGGCTTGAACCCACGAATATCGGGTCCTAAGGCGAGCACTTTACCCCAAGACCATCGAGGTAGACGACAACAAAGAATTGTGTGCCGTGAGCAGATAAGGGTTGAAACCCACTACTTTAGATAATTAAAAAGTGAATTTTTAAGTGTTTGCCAATTACTATTTCAGTTTTAATTTATAAAATGTCACATGCCCATTATTAAAGATCTGTGTGTGTATTCATTTTATAAATAATTGGAATTTAAATTGATTTATTGCTAAAATAAATAATTATGTTAGGATTTCAAAAATTAGCTTAATTGAATTTCTAGAAACGCGACTGCACAAATCAACACCTCGATTTTACAAACTTAACTAAATTTTCCTTTTGCGGACTTCTAATTATTACCATCAATAAATAAACGAGGGTGTCTTTAAGATAAAATATTTCTTTAGAAGTCATCCAAAGTCATGTAAGGAATTTTATAATTATTTTCCGTGACCGAATTACGGAGTGATAAATTCTTGATTAACTGCGAGAAGTTTATTAGACCTTCTTTACCTAAAAGCCCACGGCTCTTTTTACTACGCCATAAAGATTAAATTCCTTGATCGAGAAGGAGAAAATTACTTTCCACTCAGTTAATTTTATTTGATTTCTATTTTATGACATTTTTTATTGGCAATCTGGAAATGTGTACACTGTACACTCCTTTATAACTTGTTTAAGCACTTTTCGTTATTTAAATAATATAGTTAAAAAATGACAAAGGTATGATGTATTGTGAGAATGTTCTGAGTGGTAATAATATTATATTTAAATAGAGAATGATACATTTTACAAGTTTGATAAAAATCTGTCCAAATTGACTTTTATTTTATAACCTCTTGAACACTTTTAATATATTGTATCGCGCTTTAAATATGTGTGTGTAGTTTTACAGCTTTAGTAGATATATTCTAAATATTATAAGATTATATGATTTGTGTTATTTTATTAATGTAATAAACATAGTTATATTTTCATGATTTTGGGAACTTTTAGGTAGAAGTATACTTACATTAGTACTGTACTCGAAAATTAGAGTTAAAGTAAAGTTTAAGTTGTTATTATAACTCGACGCAAAGATTTTTACAAAACTAGAAATATTTGATTACTCGGAAATTTCGATTTCATCTCGAAAATTCTTATTTTAATTAATTTGTTCAATAGTCCTGTCCTAGATTGGGATGTTTGTTTGAAACTAACATAACAGTGTTTAATCGAAGCAAACGAAAGAACTGGTCTTGCTTACTTGTGATGAGTTAGTAAATATAAGAAAGGAATGCTGACAACTCACAACAACTTGTACCCGTTGTGCTCAGCAAATGGGCCGATTTGCTTTATAAAGACGGATTCACACCGAGTGGATTGTGCCCCGACTGTGCGCCTGCTGTGTTGTGCTGCAGACAATCTCGGTCAGGTTATTTCCATATGAATAACCTTGAAAACCGTTGTTTGATTCACACTGAGAGGGCTGTGCGCCAACCATGCTCCGACTGTATCGTCTCAAAAGTTTTTTCCCAAAGTCACGGTCCAGCACGGTTGGCGCACAGCCCTGTCAGTGTGAATTGAGATCGGGCGCCCTATGGTCGTATGTGTGTCGTTTCTCCTAGTTCGGGTTCTTCCGGCAAAGGCGAATTTTTACGAAGGATCTGATCTACAATCTGACAAAGCCTGGGGAACATTCCAACACAACTATCGTGTGCAGTAATTATAGCCAAAGAAAATTTAATAATTTTGATACAAATATATAATTTGCAACATAAAGAATACGATGATAATCTCACAAAAAAGTTATTTGGAACTAAACAGCGGAAAAACTCAATGTCAAAAGTAACTACGGTGACAGAGCATGGTAGTGACACGACACAGCTGGCGCACAGTCTTGTGAGTGTGAACGGTAGTGGCACAGCACAGCCGGCGCACAGTCTTGTGAGTGTGAACGGTAGTGGTACAGCACAGCCGGCGCAGTCTTGTGAATGTGAACGGTAGTGGTACAGCACAGCCGGCGCACAGTCTTGTGAGTGTGAACGGTAGTGGCACAGCACAGCCGGCGCACAGTCTTGTGAGTGTGAACGGAGTGAACGGTAGTGGCACAGCACAGCCGGCGCAGTCTTGTGAGTGTGAACGGTAGTGGTACAGCACAGCCGGCGCACAGTCTTGTGAGTATGAACGGTAGTGGCACAGCCCAGCCGGCGCACAGTATTGTGAGTGTGGATTGTAGTGGCACAGCACAGCCGGTGCACATTCTTCTGAGTGTGAATGATAGTGACACGACACAGCTGGCGCACAGTAGGTGCACAGCCCTATAAGTGTGAATCAGTCTCAAAGGGTTCAGTTTTAGAGCTATTGAGGCTGACACAATAAGATCTACTCAAAGGGGTCAATCTGCCCGTTTTCAGGACCACGCGGGTTAAAACATTGGGTCATCAGGTACTTATGCTAGAGGGAAACCGTAGTGTCCAGGGTACCGAGTTCAACTCTGTAAGAGGTGTCAGTCGAGCTGGTAAAATTCAGTATTTCTCAACAAGCCATTTCATCAAAGTCATCATCCTTTTAACATCAAATTTTTGTAGTAACTATTGGTGTTATTAATAAACCCTAAAAACCAAAGCCTTCTATAATTTTGAACCCACACATCTATTTTGACATCGTCCCTAACCTTCCTCGCAAGTTATCCTGACAGATTAGGCCCACAGGAAGGGGGTGTTGACATTTTATTTAATTTAGAGATTCTATTTCTTAGCAAACACATTCTTTCAATATCTTCTTTTGTCATATCTATTTTTTTTAAATTTAAAAATCTGAATTTTTGTGGTTATAGCCTTTTTCGTCAGAAAAATTCATCCTTTAAAAATCAATGGTTGTGCTTATGATTTGCCCCTAGATCTATTATAAAAACTCAAAATATTTCTACCATAAAAATTCTCCATATTACTCGAACTCAATATAAACTCGATATTTTCATTCAAACTAAATTTGAAATGAAAAATGTCAACCACACACTCTTAAATATTAGTAAGTATTATTTATTTAATTTTGTTTATACTGCGTCTTACTACCCGGCTGTGCTGTACGAATATTTATTGCGCTGACTGGATAAGGATGAGAAAGGGAGAGTTTAGAAAAAATTTACTCTCACTTGCCTGGAGAAATATTGAAAAAAATATTTAAAAAAACAAAACACCTTCAATATATCCCGTAGAGATTCGAACCCTTATCTCCTCCCTACGAGTAAATCAGATTGGACGAGTCTGGCATTTAGTTTACGTTCCCACCAATGCATGCGTGCATGCATGTATTTACTAAGTTTGCTAGAAGTCTGCTAGTTTTATAAATGTAGGTTTTACTCGGAATGTCTATATATAAAGTCCATCTACTGTAGGAGTAGTGTTAACTGACAGCTAGCAGAAGATTTTTATTATAAGCAATTGTTAAAAGTCACTAATGTTAACCAATGTAGAAACCATTATTATTATGTTAGTTTTAATAACGTTTTATCAGACATAATGTAATGTGGTCTTATTAAAGAGTATTTTCTGCCTCGTTAGGTTTTAGCTTTGTAATGTTTACTGTAGCATCCTTATGTTGGTATTGCCGGTTATGTTAAGGGTTGCCAACCTGCGAGAGTGACGAATGGTACACCAGGCCTTTGTGGCGTCTAGCTATGTACTTTATCAAATAACAAACTGAACAGGGTGCGAGGTAATCGGCTTATGAGTTGAAAGTTGTTATTATTGATAGCAAGCAAGGCAGTATTGCCATGTACGGGAGGAAAAGTTTAAAATAAAGCAGTTTATAAGATACTTAACGTTTTTATTGCATAAAAAATAAGTAAAACAGAAGAATATATTTTAAAATAATAAAAGATACACTTATATATATATATATATATTATAAACCTACAATTTCCTTACCACCATTAATTGCTTATAGTCTATACAAATTCCCTTATAGCGAGCGAGTGATTAAATCAAATTAATATTTTAGATCCAGCAAAGCTTTTGTCTGAAATTGAGCCATAAGATAAATTATTAAACATTTTAAAATCAAAGTGTGGATGTTAAGATCAAATACATATTACTATTTTAACATCAATCAAATTTACAAGTTAATAAAGGCCATGGGAGTAAAATTACCGTAAGTTAATTATGTATTTGTATATAGCATTGTTGAGATATTTATGTAAAAATCAATAAACACTTTTTTTTTGAAAATCTTTATCTCAGTTTAGACACCCTATTCGTGTGCTTCAGATAGTTTTAACAGCTTTTTAGCATTCATTATTTTATTGTAGCACCATGCTTATAGACGGATAAATTTGATCAGTATACTTATATGCTAGCCTATAATATTAAACTTTTGTTAGAGAAACATTTCTTAATTCATTCATATTTTGAAATTCTCTCTCCCAAAACATATAAATGAGGGCCTGAAATAAGTTCAAAGTCTTTAACATATTTTCTTATTGAAGGGAATTTCGTTGTTGTATAAATTCGCTATTTAGTTCAGCAGTTAAAAAGAGAAGGAAAATACACAGAAATACCATAAATAAATAAATAATGTAGATTCTCGTAAAAATAATCAATATTTACATAATTGTGATATATATTTCTATTTACATATGTATTTAAATAAATTATTATTTAAATAATTACTAATTAAATATTCATAAAAGTCAATAAGATAGAGTTTAACAACAATTATTCGTTTAAAATAATTATTTCGAATTTAAGATTGGACCTGTATATGACAACGAATTTTTTTTACATATTTGTTATTTTGTGTGAAATTGTTTATTTTAGCTAAAAATAGTTAGATATTTTCAATTCACACTCAAAATTGAAATGTTACTCTATTTATATAAAGTAACATTTCAATCTATACATAGGGGTAATTGTGGGTGTATTAAGGGGTGAGAGCGGGAATAGAGGGAAAGGAAAGTCTTTCGAATCAAATAGGAATATTTAAAAATTATGATGATGGTGAAAGAAAAAATCTAGCGAGTGAATTTAATATGAAAACATAAAGGTTAAAAATTTCATTTTTACTAAAGTTGGAAGATAACTTAATTTTCTGATCACCTTGACACCATTTTAGGTAGCCTCGTTTTGATGTCAAAAAATAATACATGTTTAATGAAAATCCTAATATTATATTTTACTTTTAATTGACAAAAGTTGCTATGTTTAGGATTTAATAAAGGATCTGTGAAGTCTTTGGATGTATACAAAATAAAATATTCTTCATAATAAAATATCTGCCAAACAATACATTTAAGCTCGTTAGTTAATATTTTAACAATTACTCTTCATCAGAGAACTAGACACGAAATTAATTTCTCAATATTTACCAAGACTTTGATTATTCTATGTCAGTAAAATAAAAAATGTTATATTAATATTTGGCAGAGCTAATAAATAATATGAACACAAAGTTATAAATTAAGATATTCCAGTGATAATTCCCTTTTGAGATTGCTAAGATATTGTAAGATTTGTGTGTGCATATAGATTTTCATGATCTGATTTTAAATACGATTAGTTTAGGAGCTATTTCCAATTATAAACATATATAAAATATGGATAAGTTGAGTCGGTTTCTAATTAGCTCATATCCGTCAGTTCTTCACTTTGGTACTTTCCTAGAAATTGAGTTTTCAGTTCTACGGTTCTTAGTTGTGTAAGTTTTTTATAAAATTCCTAATACATAAATACATTCATACAATGAATTGATTACCTACTCTTCACACCCGCTTTGCTGGCCACATGGTCTAAGGCGTCACTCTCGCAATAAACTAGACATATGATGACGGGGAGGTTGGGGATCGAATCCCGGTCGGGTGTATTGAAGGTGGTTTTCCCTAAATGTTTTTATATTCTCTCTCCACTCTGATACAGTTACACCTAATCTAAATTCAATCTTTATAATCCACGACTAATTATCCTAACTAGTATATGTTCACGTACCTGAACAAGTAATAAAAGGACGCGGGGATAAACAAAACAACTTTACAGTAAAATAGTTTATATTTATCACTATACAAATTCTTTGCACATTTAATGGTCGAATGAGTAACAGGACTACGTAGTTTAACCACCCATATTACAGAAATACGAAAATAATGGAAAATTTGATCCAAACATTTTTGAATAGACTCATCACTAATATAATTACGTTGCTAAGTTTCCATAAATAATTATATATTTAGTTTTTCAACTGGTCTGGAAACCTACTTGACAATGCTAGACACTGAACTTTCATCCTAAATTTCTTTTTCCTCCCATCATAGGAGAGAGGGTAAACTTAATAATTCCCAGTTTTCCTTTCCAGTCTCATGAGAGATTCCATGAAAGGAGGAAGGAATTTAAATAGGAAGGGTTTAAGAATGTGAGAAAAAATAGAGGGAGAGAAAATAAAAGGTGTAGGAAAGAGAATCTAAAGCCAAGTCTTGATAGTTTCCAGCTCATTCCCAGAGCGGGCAAGTCTGCATTCAGGTCGGGTAGAGAAACAGTAAAGTAGGGGGCCACTTTGATAGTCTCGACCAGCGCCAATCTTTGTTGGGATATTAAAGACCTAAAGGCTTTTGTTCCTCTCATCTTATCAACCCTATGTGTTAGCCGCATTTAGGTTGGATGGAAGGAGACGTAAGAAAGGTTAAGTGTTTTTGCAGTTTTTATGGCAACATTTTTTTTTGTCAAAATAAATCAAATATTGTTCCAGTAGAAATATAGAGTTTAACTTTATTCCCATGTTGACATTAACAATTCCTGACAAGGTCGTAGCCAGCCAATAATTTCAGGGGGGGTTTAGTGGGCACATCCCCCAATTGCTGGAAGCTAGAAAAAAAATTCTAAATGATAAACAGTTCTATAAACTCTCTGAAGTGGTTTTTTTCATGGTAAAATAGCTCACTAATTGCTGAAGGCTTAGAAAATTTCTAAATATTAAACACTTTTTGAAGCTCTGTTAAGTTTTATTATGGTAAAATAACCCCTAAAATGCCGAAGGCTAGGAAAATTTCTAAATATTTAACACCTCTAGAAGCTCTCCGAAGTGCTTTTTATGGTAACACAGCCCCCTAATTTGTATTTGTATCTTAATTTTAATATTGTTTGAACCATAAATAAAGACATATACATTTTGTTCATAAAATTTCGCGGGGGGTTTGAACCCTCAAAACCCCTCCCTGGCTACGGCCTTGATTCCTGAATATCCATCATGGGCGTAGTGGCATTAGATGAGAAATTTTTTAAATGATGATAAAAAGTTGTCACTAAATTCCAGGACAATTCTTGACCGATATTCAGGAACAGTTGATATCACCAGGTAAAGAAATCTAAACTTTATGTTTGTACTGGAGCAATATTTTATTTAATTTGACCAAAAATAGTTTTGCCATAAAAACTGCAAAAACACTGACCTTAGTTCGCATTCCCTTCCACTACAACTTAGGCCACGGACGCACACAACACCGGTAGCGTAGAGCAGAGCAGTCAGGAATACTTACTATGGACACACACACATAATATTAGAGCAAGTACATTATTATTATTATTATTATTATTATTATTATTATTATTATTATTAGCACCACGTTTTACTACCCGTTCGGGCTATACGCACTTACGCTAATGTGTAATAGTAGGGTGACTAGGATTAAATGGAGCACCTACAGTTTAACGTGGGATTCGAACCAAGGTGGAGGCCTGGCATTCTACACATTCACAAAAAATCTGCTCTGTCTATAAACAGCAACGGAATATCAAGCAGGGGTTTTATATTAGCTTAAAATACAGCTTTAAAATGGTGTATCATTAATTAGTTACATAGAGAAGACTGGACCAATGAAATAAACGAACGAGAAGTTTATGGAGAATTTCATCATTTATATGAAATACTTTGAAAATTTGCAACTACATTTTTTTTTGAATATACGAGGATGTCAATGAATACTTTTGATTATTATTCTGCCAACTTCTGTTAACTTAAATCAGTGGTTCACCATACATTTCGGCAAAATTACTTTACTACATTATATATAACTCGCATGAGTTATAATGCAATCCGCCTCAATCAGTCTCAAATCACAAATTGAATTGTTCGTTCTGCAACCAGCTCCGCTAAACGCGTCTATCTCCCCTCTGCACCGCTGTCAGCTGTGATCTCTGTTGAGGCCGTCACCATTGCTCTTTGTATATTTGAATTGTAAGCTCTGATCTGCTCTGCTTACCGCTACCAGTGTCGTGTGTGTCCGTGGCCTTAAGGTGGAAGTTTAGCGGATGCGAGTTAAGGGGAGCATTTTTGCAGTTTTTATATAAAAAATTTTGGTAAAATGTCATAAAATATTTCTCTAGTAGTGTTTAACTTTCCTCACAGGGTGATATAAACAGTTAAGGAAGTTCTGGTATTTAGTGACAACTTTTTCTCTTCATTTAAAAAGTTTCTCATCTAATGACGCTATGATCATAACTGATATTCGACAAGTGTTGATATCAACACTGGAAGAAAATTAAACTATATTTTCCTATTGGAAAAATATTTGATTTATTTGGGCCAAAAAAGTATTTAAGTATCAAATAGCCACAGCTATTATATTTGCTTTTTGGAGGATTTTGATGGATAGGTCAGTGGTTAGAGCATTGGCGTACTAAGACAAAAATTCCCGTGTTCAATTCCCGGTTACAGGTGTCATTTTCTAATTTTCAGAACAAAAAATATTGCTATTAAAACTGAAAAAACAATTACCTTAACTTGTGTTCCCTACACTCTCCCCTCGAGTTACTATCCCTCCGGGCTATCCACATTTAATCATAATAGTGGGATAGGGATGAGAGTGGTATAATTTATCCATTTACGTGGAGGAAGGGAAGAGAGGACTGGAAAACCCTTTTAGTAAAATAAAAATCTTCAATACATGCAACCGCGATACCTACCATAACCTCCTTGTTGCCGGCAAACCAGATTATATCAGACTGACGTTCAGTCTGCTTGCCCACCAATGCGGGTTGCTGGGGAATTAAAGACTTATAAAATTGAAAATATAAGGAAAATTAATGAAAATGCACGTTTTTAAAAATTCACAATATTACAAATTAAAGTGTTTTGAAGCTCTAAGCACAGGGGATATAACATTAAAATTTCAGATTTTCATTTCGAAAATTAGGTATTTACATCCATGTTTGGGTCCCATTTTTTATAGTGTATATTTTGCAATAATATTTACAATACACACTTGTTTCACACTTTTATAAACTTAAATTAGACCATAATTATTTACTGTTGACCATTTAAAACGAGACGTTAGAAAACGTCATTTCAATATAATTGACTTCACAAGGCAGGACTATTCGTCTTTTAAGACTGATAAAATAGGTTTCAACTATAGTTTTCCGAAATTTCTTGTTAACACTACAGTTTTTTTATCTGATTATTATTTTATTTTATGTTTGACAACATATTTTACTAATGTAGCCTTACGTATTAGGCTATATTTTGAGCAGCTCTTACTATGGGTCAACATTCTACAAACATTAAAAACCCATGGCTCATATGAAACAGAACAATAAAATAAGGTAATTTATTTACACACTAAAATAATTCTAAATTTGGTCAAAATAGATATAAATCATTCATTTAAAAATGTAGCTTTGAGATACCTTAAAACTACTTTTTTACATGTGTTTTCAATTTTACACCTATTATTTGTTTAGTTTAATATTTATAAGGTCAAACATTATTACATTTTACAAAATGTTAGACATCATTGGAGCTGCCACCAAATATTGTTAAAGTATCAATAGATAAAAAGTCGATCAGAAACTCTTTAGATCATGCGCCGATCTCGCCAGCTGCCTTCATCTTCTATCCTGAGCTCCTAGTCCCTTAAAATCCCTCTCCATTTGGTTCTTACTCGCCCCAGAGGTCTCCTACTATCCGGTACTCCTAGTAATGCTCTAGGTCTGGGGTCTCCAAACTAGGGCCCGCGGGCCACATTCGGCCCGCCACAAGATTATATCTGGCTCGTCCCAAGATTTTATCAAAAAACAAATTAATTTTTCTCTTCGTTATTTCTTAACCACGCAATATATTTGACTTGTCCAGTTCCTGTCCACACGCGTGCTTCCCCCCATGACACCAAGCCTGAGTGCTTCCCTCCATGACACCAAGCCAGAGTACTTCCTCCCATGACACCAAGCCAGAGTGCTTCCCTCCATGACACCAAGCCAGAGTACTTCCCCCCATGACACCAAGCCAGAGTACTTCCCCCCATGACACCAAGCCAGAGTACTTCCCTCCATGACACCAAGCCAGAGTGCTTCCCCCCATGACACCAAGCCAGAGTGCTTCCCCCCATGACACCAAGCCAGAGTGCTTCCCCCCATGACACCAAGCCAGAGTGCTTCC
>CABFWO010000125.1:388662-406066 GCA_902155825.1 Timema genevievae
GAGGGAGAGTGGAAAACCATTTAGGAAAAACCCCCCCCAGTTCACCCGACCGAGATTCGAACCTCGATCTCCCCGTCCTCGGCAGTCGAGCTCAACACGACTAGCGCGTTAGCTAACTGCGCCACCGAGGAGGGTTACAGCAGCGCTATTACGCCGCATGGTCTAAGGCAGCGATCTCCAAACTACGGCCCGCGGGCCACATTCAGCTCGTTCCAAGATTGTATCAAAAAACAAATTGATTGTTTCTCTTTGTTATTTCTTAACCACTTATTATATTTGACTTGTCCAGTTCCTGTCCGCACGCGTGATTCCCCCCATGACACCAACACAGAGTGCTTCCCTCCATGACACCAACACAGAGTGCTTCCCTCCATGACACCAAGCCAGAGTGCTTCCCTCCATGACACCAAGACAGAGTGCTTCCCCCCATGACACCAAGACAGAGTGCTTCCCCCCATGACACCAAGACAGAGTGCTTCCTCCTATGACACCAAGCCAGAGTGCTGTTGGAATTGCAAACCCTCATTTACAGTCGCAGGCGTCATTCATTATACCTACAACAGAATGACTTGTGATGATTTTTAGGTAGTTCTAAGTCTCCCTGCAGAGGGCTATAAAATAAAATTCCCGAAAGATGTTACCTAATATTAAATATAAGTAATTATATTGACTATTTATTATAAATACTATTTATTACATATAAATTGATTCATTTCTAACAGAGAAGAATAAACCTCATTAACTTTTATAAAACATTGACCTGCTTTGGAAAGTGGCATTTTTTTACAGGCGTGACTGGCCATATGACTTTAATCTAAATTTGCATGCTGAAACAAATTTGATTTATGATCTATTCGCGCATGTCAAGGCATTCAGGGCAATAATAATGCTACTTGAAGAACAGGTGAACGTTACTTTGGCCCGTGAAAATGTGTAAAATATATTATGCAGCCCACGTAGCAAAAAGTTTGGAGACCCCTGCTCTAGGTCTCCATTCTTGTCCCATTCCAGTGACATGTCCCCCTCCCACATATCATCTAATTACAATTCATCTCATGGACAATATCTGGCTGTTGCAACAGATCGTGCGATTCTTTAACTTTTCTCTCACCGCTATCTCACAGGTCTCCAGATATTTCTCGTTAACTTTCCACTTTCTTTATTTCTTTGTCGTGGTCCATGTTTCGGTGAAGTACAGTATCACCGGGCTTACAAATGGCATATATGCGTGCATTTGGTCTTGGTATACAAGTTATAAATAAAGTATGTGATAACACCTAGCCACAGCTATTGAGTGACCATTCAAATATTTTTTTCTACACTATTTTCTCCAGTGAACCTCAACCTTAATAGTTGAAACTTTCGTTCTTTGTATAAACTAATTTCTCTGTCCTGTTCTGTTAAATCATTTTGCTATCTTATTGAAGGTTTCATCATCACCTATGGCTTTGCTTAATTGATGTCCAACCTATTTTTCTTCTTCAGCTCTTACACCCCTTCCATAATTTATCCCTATTTTTACCCCATCACTGAGCTGTCATCCACACATTTATTGATTCCGTTCAACACTACTCCTTTACATTTTTTTCTTATCATATTCTCTCAAGACTTCCCCTAATACTAGACTACACAGTTTTGTCGAAATGGTAAATCCATGCTGTACCCTGGCTTTTATCTTTAGCTACCTTGATAACGTTCTTTTGTATTTATCTGGTGCTTTTATGTTCTCGGTTCATGGTCTTATCATCCTTCTTAGTTCCTGTGGCGTTTTCATCTCTTTCATCACTTTGTAAAGGCTCTCTGTATGAATGATGTCGTAAAATTTGGAAAAGTTTATGAACGTCGTTGTCTCGATTCGTAGTGCTTTCCCCAGCTCTAGCATCTGCCTATAATTTTCCGATATCCATGCCAGTATACGGATTTAGCATTTCTATGATAATTCATAATAAATATTTGAATGTAACATTAGAAGATATATATATAGTTTAATTATTACAACCAATTATACTGCTCTTCTTATGTAGGGGGCACTATCAACTGAAGTCCACTCACCACGCCACGGGAGTGGTGGTAACTGACAGCTAGCAGAATATTTAAAAATTGTTAAAATAAAAACATAATTAAAAATAAGTTGATTGTTGTGAAAGTTTTAACTGTCTAAAGTATCAACAAATCAATGTATGGCCTTGCAGATCACCTTTGACGAATTAATACGTGAAAGTAGATTCGATAACTTTTGGTAGCTGTCACCGCCATTACAACCGTAGATGAGGTTTTACACTATTCTGGGAGACATTCTCTTTGATCACCCCTTCTGTAGTTTTGTTCTCTTCCGGTGCCTTGTAGGTCTAGATCTTACTTATTGACTTTTCCCCTTCTTCTTCTTCTTCGTCTGTTACTTGTGTATTGGTTTTTAACTATTTCGTTTGATCTACTCCAAGTGTCACTTCTGGGCTAGCACGGCTCAGAAGCTTCCAAAAATATTATCTCAATCTTTACAGGATATTTTCATACTCACTGATCAAATTGTTATCCTTGTCGCTGACAAGCCTGACTGTATCGCCATGTTTGTTTCTAAGCGCTCTTGTCAGAACATATTTCTACTGTTGACATGCTGACTTTCTTATCCTATTGTGTCCATAATTGTAATCATGTTCTTTCTACTTTACATTCGCAAAAATCCTTTATGTTTCTCTTCTAACTGGTTGGTAGGTTTCTTTCTTTTATTTGCTCTCCATATCTTTTAGTATTTATTATCGGGATGACTTTCCCTTTTCATGGCTCCCTCACAGGTTTTATTGAGCCAATTTCACTTTCTTAGCAGGTTCCTTTCTCCCAGAACTGTACCTAACGTTTCTTTTACTATGTTTTGATTACGTTCAATAATGATTTACACAGTTTATTCTTATTCATATTTTATGCACTCTCTCAAAATTTCAAGACAGTTTTCTATCTCTATTATATGTAATGGCTTTATTTAGTTTTCTTTCAACTTGTTTGTCATACGATCCATCCACTTTGATCTGCAATGGCCGATTCAAGCACATTTTAACTTTCAGCCTACCAGCTACTAAGAAATTATCACTATCCTCATCGGATCCTTTGTACGAACTCACATATTCTTACTTAATATATGGCGATAAAAACTCAAGATTTTACTGCCGCACGGCTTATCTGAATGTATACACTATTAGAGTAGAGACGAGGAAAATAGAATTCATAGGAAGTGTAACCACATTTGATTATAAGGCGAGTGGAAAGATCTTCAGAATAAATACAATTTAGCACACTATTCTGATATTTGAACTTTGACCTATTCTTCACCGGTAAACCAAACAAAACACGACTAACGTCTTTATCTGCACGCCCTTAGGTATGGGAATTCTTTAGTTGATATAAAATTTTTACCTTGAAACTAAACATTCGTGTGTCAAAATTGTCCACACTTAAAAACACCCACGAGATTTCCCATATTTGAGGCAACACTCATCAAATGAAAAGATATAAATAAATACATATTTCTACTTCAACTCACCTTTATGTAATAATATGAGCTGGTATATTGAAAACATGACGTATAATCTAGGTAAATATGAAAATCTAAGTTAAAAATAACACTTTTCATTCATGAAATAGATTGAAAACAATAAACATGTAAATTAAATATGTTAAAAATATACTGTAAATTTATAATACAAAGTTAATGTATTATTTGACTCACTAATTATTAAAAAAAACACTCAAATACGAAGCCTTGGGTGAAATAACTTGTGGATGATGTCGTGTGTAGACAATACTATATTATAGTCACATGACTTCCTTTCACGTAGAGGAAACAAAACTTCAGATCACATCGTTTGATTAAACATATTACCTCCATTGTACAGTACTTTCTTTAGTAAATAATTGTTTATTATGAATGACAAAACAATTATTCAAAACAACACTGGCATTTGTTCCTTTATCTCAATCTGATGGAAAAAGATTAATGATATTATTTCTTGAAGCCTCTATAGTTGTGAATTCTAGAGAAATGGGTATTTTTTGATGTTATAAATGTATGGTAGGTGTACAACGTCATTGTTATTTCAATAAATCGATTATGTTAAGTAAACACAATATTTTCGAGATAAAGTTTATGAGAGTTCGATAGTACACCCCTTCTTGTTAATTTCCAAAGAATTTTGATATTCAATGATTACATAGGTCCAACTTTTTAAATTTGAAAAATGACAACTATTTAATTAAATTATATTGAGGGCTTTGTTTTTCCCATGCTCCATGTCTTACTACCCGTCCGGGATATCCTAATTTAATTGCACTAATGGGATAATGATGAATACGGTATACTTTAGAGGAAATATACCTTTTTCGTATAGAAACCCTTTGGGAAAAATCACTCTCAATAAACCCGGTTGGAATTGGAACGCGAACCTCTCCATCATTGGCGTATCAGACTAGACAAGATTGCGTTTAGACGGCGTGCCTATTGGTGCAGGTCATCCCATACCCTCATATTGGATATTTAGTAGTTCGTAGAAGCGTACTTGGTAAAGATAGTTTTTAAGTCAGGTTTTTTTTAGAGATAGTTCTTAGAACGTTTGTATTTGGAACGTGTATGTTGTTTTAATAGTAAAAATACAATTCAAATTAAATAAGATACATTTTAACTTCGTTGCCTTTTTATTTACCATTTAAGGATCTTTACTCCATAAATTAAACAAGAAAACATAGCTTGATTTATTATAAAAAAAATTGTATCTTAAACCCATAACAATTTTTAATACTATTTTTATATCATCATTTACTTAAGAAGCACATGAATTGAGTTACTTCTGTTGATGCGTCTTCCTCAAATATATCTCCAATGACTATCATACTCGTATTCATTCTCAGGAACTAACTAGAATTGCTAATTTTATATCCACGCTTTAAATAGTTCCAACAATAATGGCCTTATTTGTTCGCTTTAAAAAGAAAATATTCTCAAAAGCAGCTCATAAAAAAGCTGACGTTAGTATCAGACACTTATGCGGATCCAAAAACATCCATTAAAAATGTTTTTATGACCTCAATTTAAAATGTAAGTTGAGGATAAAAAGAAATCTAGTAGAAATAGCCATGATTACATTAAATAATAATTATTATATGTATACATATATAGTCATATACATAATGTTTTTGGGACGGTTATTATTTCAATTAATTGCCTACTATAATCTGTGGAGTGTAAAAAAATATGAGCAAAACGGTCTTGCAAACAAAAAACAAACGTTCGTTCATAAGGGTAGGAAAGTTAAATTACAACAATTGTTTGACATGATGATCTTCTACTTATATACACACTCCAATTCGCTTTATAAAATAGATGTGAATATTTGATTGAGTTTCTCGATCAATATCTCTGCACGCAATTCTAATATGTTCTATCATGTTTTATAGAGCTGTCGGTATATCATGGAATACTATTTCTTTCAGGTAGCCCCATAAGAAAAAAAATCTTGTGATGTTAAATCTGGTGATCTAGCAGCCAAACTAATTGGACCACCACTACCGATACAGCGGCCATTGTATTTCCAATCCAATACCTTTCGTGCAATTCTGGAAAATATTGGGCAGATGCCGATCATGCTGAAACCACATGCTCTGCCTTTCTTGTAGGTTTAAATTTTCTAGCGGCAATGGCAATCAGTGGTCTAGAAAGGTTCTGTATTTGTCTCCATTCAAAGTACCGTCATTAAAAAAAGGGGTCAGTCAATTCGTCTCCAATAAATCCGCACCAAAGGCTCACAGTCAAATGGCGCTGTCTTTCAGATTGACGCAACCACCGTGAATTTTCTGCACTCCAATAATGCATGTTATGTCGGTTAACTTCCCAATGATTCGTAAAGATCAATTCATCAGAGAAAAAGAGAAAAAAGTTATATTTATTATTATTACTTGTTCGATTTTCCATTGGTAGAATGCCAATCGATTGAGAAAATGTTGATGCATCGACACGTGATAAGGATGAAATTTATGATGCTTCAATATTTTGAGGACACTACTCTAAGATATTTTTAAATCTCTAAAAATCGCACGAGAACTTACATGAAGATTATAAGCTACTGCGGCTAGCACTACGATCTCATTATGTTCACCGGTGAAAGTTTCTTGGAGGCTCCTTTTCTTCACTTTAACACTTCCATTTTCTACAAATTCTTTAACTACACGATAAAAAATATCTACGTGACGGTCCTTTTCTCCCAAGGAAACGATCAGCGGGCAGTAGAATAGCATCATTAACTTTTCTTCTACATTCACAATAAATAAAAACAATAATTTTTTCGGCAACAGAATAATATTCCACAGTTATCATTACGTAGATTTACAACAAACGAAAATACCTCACGTTATGAAGAACCGTGTATTTTGTTTAGAGTGAACGTTTATTCATAAGGATTGAAATGTTAAATTGGTCTACTTATTATGTAAACATATTGAGTAGACCAATTTAACATTTCGATCTTTATGAAACGAAAGTTTGTTTTATGTTTGTGAGATCGTTTTGCTCTTATTTGCTTACACTTTACAGATTCTAGTAGGCAATAAGATGAAATAAAAACAGATTCAAAAATATCATATGTATTTATTTAATTCATCAAATATGATCAAAAATAGACTTTGGGTAAAAAAGTCTTTCAGACAAAAGTGGCTTGTTATTTTTCGTAGTATAGGATTCTGCAATAAAAAACATACAGGGTACCATTTGAAAAATAATAGTTGACCTTATGATGACCTTGAAGAAGTTCAATCAATAAAAAATAGATTATGGCATTTTGTCAGCGTTTCAAAACAAAGCAATTTGTATGAAACAATTTTTTCTTAAATATGTAATTTCTAAGATATTAAGCTGTGCCAACTTTTAAAAAACCACACTTTATATTTATATAGATTTTAGTATACATTTTCTCAGTAATTGCAAAATAATCCTACTCATAAAATTACGAGATGGATTAAACTAATTAGGTTGAGTGTTGTAAGTCTAACAAATCTAGATCAATATAATTATAATAAACATATTTATTACTACTAGTAACTTAAAAATTATGATATAATTTATTTTAAAATTAAGTAAATATGAATAAAAACTTCTATATCACCCACGCTAAGCTACTCTTTATCAAAATGTTATAATCCGAATACTTAGTACAGACTACTTAGCACGTCTACATCTGAATACTCAATTAAGTGTGATGGGTTTAGTTCCTGGCATATCGGAAAAAGAATATTGTTGGTGGAATTGCGTGTTGTGTCTCTTAAAAATAAATTAAGTAAGTTTGTAAGCCATGTGTTTGTATTGGTCCTAAAGTGCATGTAAAATGCTTTCAGTAGTTTTACTAAGTAAATTTGAAATGATCTATATGAACAAACTTATTGTATTAATTCAAGACCTACAAAATAATTTAACTCTGTATCCAACAAAACAGCCAGCCTCCCGAATTTCAATTAATTACTGTGAAATTGGGATCCTAAATTTCAATAGTGAGATTTTTTTGGTAGTGCAGGGAATTTAACCCTAGGACCCTTAGCTCGGTTAGCAAAGTTGAAATCCGTCAGGCCAATATGTGTTTCAATTAATTTAATAGTTAAGGATGAGTAAGGTAGGATACAAAGGAAGTGTACGTCGAGAAAGATGGAACACATTTAAGGGGGAAAAGAAAGGGCGGAAAATCCTAAGTAAACCCTGATGGATTTGAACCCTGTTATCAGCAAACCAGACTAGATGAGCCTGACATTTGATCCACTAGGTCAATGGAGCTAGAGGGCAGGACAACTTCCAATTAAAATAACTAATTAGTGACCATACCTTTTACATAGTTCTCGTTACTCCACTTTTCATTGTCAAATTATTTGACATCATACATTAATCAACTCTATTATTTTAATCGATTATTAAAAATAATGTACAGATGATTTTTTTTTAAGTTTGAAACACTTTAAACACATTAAAAAAACGTAAAAAAATAATAACCACCAAAATCACTTCGTCTTCAACGACACAAACTTGTTTAGAATTCATCCGAACAGAAACTGGCTCGCCTATCGAATGTAGCAGCAACACATAGCTCAATCTTGACGTTTGAACCATTTAACAGGCAACGTTGAAAATCTTCGGCTTGACCAAGAGCAGAAAACAAACAAAAGGAAGAGGAAGAGAGGGGGGAATATAGTCTACAAAATTTGGTAGGAGGGATGGCGAATATTGAATAAACAAGTACACGCCTGGTTTGCGGATTCCTCGTGAAGGTCCCCTATTTTTAGTTAAAGAGAACTTGTGTGGATACACGGATCTTGCCAAAATTTAGTGTCCTCGAGCCGTTATAACTTTCATGGACCGAGAAAAGCGAAACGAGGCTGTATGATTTACATTTTGCCTCCCACTTCTGTCTTTTTTTTCTCTTCTTTTTCTTCTTTTCGATGCTTGGTTTAAAACGCCACCATAGCCTGGTCAGAAATGATTAGGAACTTCAAAATATAAACGAGATTTATGGCAAAAATTTTTTGGAATATCTAGTTGCTCTCAAAGAGATTAAATGCTCTTGTTCTTAATGTAGTTTGTTTCCTGAGCTTGGGATGAATGATTTGCACGTTGATTGATCTTGCTGCGAAGTGTTGGACTGTTTCTCAAAGTGGAAGCAGATGAATGTATACAAAGAGGTAGTAGCCACGACGTAAAAGTAAACTGGGAAGGATAATTTTATGGCCAACTATCATTAACATAATCACATCAGGATGAGTAATCCAACCTACAAATTATATAAAAAATAATTTGGAAAATTTTGTCGAAAAGTATATTGATTAATCTTAACGAAAGTTTTTGAAAACGCAATTTAATTTTTTTTTGCAAAGTATGAAATAAATACTCGCGTAAGCTAAACTAATATATTATGTTCTATATAAATCCTCTTTACGAATCATAAAAAGAAATATCAATAAAACATAGATTATATTTTTCCGAAATATATTGTATGAAAAGGGGTTCTTTTTTTTATACTAAAATACTCTTTATAGCCGTCTTTTATTGAGGAATTATGACTCAATTCAACGTCATCCGTAGACTTCAAAGAGAGGCGCAGACTGTGGAAGTGGTTGACGGGATTTGGTAAAGGATTACTGGGAAAACGAGAAGGGTTAAAGAATAGGGGAGGAGGCTGGGGGGGAGGGGGGTTAGTGGGGAGGATCCAATTCCAATGTCGGATGAATGTAATGAGACCACTGTAGATGGTTTTCATCAAATAACTTTGTTGACACATCTACTCTCAAAATCCACATTCTTCACACACATTTAAACTGTGATGATTAGTTTAAATTTCACAAAGTCACACCATTACCGCACTTAGATAGCATGTGTTAAAAAAGTTTCTACATTGATTGGTGAATAAAATGAGTTTTTTTTTAATCTTACATAAGTGGTAAGAAAAATTAATATTTTCGAATTTTCGACTTAATATTAAATAAAATATGAAATCAATAGGTAAACACCGACAGATTGAATATAGTGAGGATTCGTTTTACTTTTTTTTTTATAGCACCGCGCCTTACTACCCGCTCAGAAAATACGCTTGTGTACTAATTACGCTAGTGGTTTTAGGAATAAAAAAAGGTTAAATTTATAAGTCCAACCACATTTGTGTGGGTGGAAAGTGGAAAACTTGTTTTGATAAAACCACCCTCAGTACATCCGACTGAGATTCGAACCCCGATCTCCCCGTCATCGGCAGTTTAGTCTACTGCGAGAGTAGCATGTCCACCGAAGCTGGTAATTCATCATACTTAAAATATAAGTGTCAAACAGGGTGCCATTATTACCCGTGTTTCTAGAGGGTATTTTATTTGACTGACAATTTATAAGAGTGTTTCCCAAACTTTTTACAGTTCTGTAACCCTTTAGTAGCTATTTCCTAGCCAAGGCAAGTAGATTTCACATCTTCAAAAAAAATCCACTATTTTATTAAATTTAAACCGTAATTCTAGATTTTAATAAAGCTCTAGTGGTAAGCTGAAATCTTCAATAATTTTTTATAAGGATTACTATTATTACAAACATATATATTATTTTATGATTATTAGAAACCAGTGGTACTTCACCCATAATCCTTAGCATACCCCTGGGTGTATACTTACCACACTTTTGGAAACACTGATTTATAAAGTTGTTTAACGGGATGACATTTTTACTTTTAATAAACGTGATACGTGTTGATTGATGTTTAGAACTAAAATGATTAGACTCCGCTAAGAAATATATGTAGTCTTTATGCAATTTTAATGTTTTAGGGATAATCAATGAGCTTAATTATTTAGTAATTTTTTTTCTTCTTTGATTTAATTTAAGTGTTCACAAATTGACAAATTTTTACTATCTTTTAAAGTTTTCCAGGTGCGTGTAGTTCTACTCTCATGTGTATAAGGTTTATATATATATGTATTATACTAATATAATTTATACTGTATACTTATATACTAACGATATCGGGTTTGGTTGAATTTTTTTTTGCGTTCTTCAACTAAGCGAAGATCTGTTACAAATACAGTACGTGCTCAATATACGCCGTTAATTCATTACAAAGGGTACCACACTAGTTTAAAAAGGCGTAAATTGAATGCTACTTAAATACTAAGCATTCTTGACATGCACGTTTGTTTCGAAGGGAAACTAATGATAACCAGGTTATGCTTATGAAAAGAAAACTTTGACACCATTACTCTCGCTCAAGGTACAAACAAACAAAAGGGTGATTACACTATCAGCTGTGCGTCAATTTACTGAGTAAGCCATCTTTTATGTTTAAAGTAATGCTTGATATATGATGTTTGCTGGTCGTAAGTCGAGGTCCCACCACCACGTAAATAAGGATCGGCGTAACTCAAATCCATTCAAGTTGAGGACTTACTGTAGGCCTACTTAGTAGGAGGAACACACGTTTAAAATAAAAGTCTGTATTTTACTCAAATAAAGCGTAAAGATGGCGGGTATTTCAACTGAAAAAAGTAAAATATCAGCAACTTTAAATCCCATCTTACGAAATCTTTGAATTAAAGTGAATATGTACCTAATAAAATCAAATTATGTTGATATAATTGGTAATTAACCATGTAATGAAAAATATATCTGAAGCTATTTAATAAGTTCATTGTATTTTTTCAGAGCAAGATGTTTAAGTTTTCAAGTAATTTCACCCTCCTTCCTATTTATTTACTCCAAATTTGTATTTATATCTCGATTTAGATATGTAGGAACTTTTAGAAAACACAAATATATATTTTTGAGCTCAAGAATGATCATTTTAATTTGTGATTAGTATTATTTTATAGGTATTGATATTATCAATAAAAAGTGATAGTTGAAGATCACATTACTCTAAAGTATAAATAATATGAAAACTGGTTTAGTAAATTTTATAAATGCCAAAGCTTTCCTTTATAATTAAAGCGAATTATAAACAAAAATACTGTAGAAGTGAACTTTTGTTTTAAACAGTGACTTAAAATGTTTCTTACATAAGTTATCATACCACTCGAAAAAAAAAACTTTCCATAAACGCAATTTGATGATTTGTATAATTTAACTTTTTAAAATGAAGGAAAATATTTATATTAAACCATATAACTAATCTAAACTTTCTTTTCAAAACATTAGTCTGCATAGCATCGTATTAAAAATAAAGTTAATCTAGCTATCCGATATTACGGGAGAACATGTCATTTAAACCACAGTTGAATGTTATTTCAATTAAATTTAAATTATTTTTTGTAGGCCCCTATAATCAATTAACTAATGAGAATAAAATAATATTAGTGATATATAAATATATTAAACCTTTTTACACTGTAATATATTACTTTTCTCATAAGATAAATGCATAGTAGTTCCAACTAAATTGATTTATGTTTTAAATCGTACTTTAATGACAACTATAAAATGTATTTCTTTTTTGATCTACTCGTATAAACAAATACAAAAATACTATTCTAATAATATTTGTTATATAAGTGAGGAAAAAGTAATCCAAAAAATCTGAATCGGTTGTAAAGACGTGTCAGTATTCTAGTTTGTATTATCCAGCCACAGGAAGGTGGGTGTGGTGATTTGGTTTCCTGAAAAATACTCCAAGCTCCCCTTTCATTCGAATGTGGGTACACTCACCTTGAAATATTACCGTCCTCATCCCTAGCCTATTAGTGTAAGCAATACCAGACGGGTAGTAAGCTGTGGAGCTTATCTTTAGTCTTAAGGCTTTATTCACACGCTCACCAAAAAATTAATGACAGGATCTGATTGAATGTCGCTGCCCATGATGCTTTGCAATTGGATTTCAAGTTAAAATATTTCCTATCATTTTTCCTTGGATTTCAAACTGATATTTATCCTTGGTGATCAAGTTGATCAGAAAACAAATTAATAGGTTACTATATTCAATAGTAGCCTACATTATACTCATATAAAATAACAGTTTCTCACGCTTTTTTATAAATCTATCTCACAATAAATATTTAAAAAAATCTCCAGGCACTTGATCGATTATCTCAAATTATAAATTCAAATCAGTTGAGATAAACTATTAAACTAAAAACCCTTTGAATAGCCACACATTGTAACTGATAGCCAGCTTGAAAAAATATGTACTGTGCATTAATCGTTTGACTTAAGTTCAAATAATGTACCAGCCAAATTTCCTTAAAATTGATCCACGGATTTGGCAGCTATCGTGGAACATACAAACAAACAGATTTCTGAGTGGCCCCCATCTTGAAATACATGAAAAGATTGAAAAACCATGTAGGCTTACATGTGCTGATAAACCTATGTTCAAATAATTTCCCTGCAAATTTCCTTAAAATTGGTCCACGTATTTGACAGTTATCGTGTAACGAATATCCGGGCATCCGGATAGATAGACAGAATAAATTGCTAATGTTCAAGTTAAATCAGAACCTTTCTATGCCAATATGGTCTGTTCTCTTATTTAGGCGAGTGTGTGTGAATCCACAGTATTGAGGGTTAAGGTTATACTCACCGTCTCGTGGACGCCACATCTCCCCTCTCCACTGCCAGAAGGAACTTCTTCTCGTCTAGCGTCAACTGCGTCATCTCTTGGTGAGGTCGGATAACGTTCTCTTCCTCCATCATCCCGTGGATGCTGTGTCTCTGCAGAGGGAAAAAAAAGACTTAAAAAAACAACTCTATCGGATAACAGGGATAGTATTCGTCATCCATTTGTTGTTTGATACAAGAGATAATTGGACCTCGAGGTTCGTTATCCTGGGGCTATGAAGTGGAACATGAGTCTGGCTACTGAAAGAAGGGGATGAAAAACAAAGTTTCAGGGAGGCTACAAAATATAAGGATTACATAAAAATACTTGATTTTTCCCTGGCTTTCTGACTTTCTCCGTGACTAAACTTTTTTTTAGCACAGCGTCTTAATACCCATTTGGTTTATACTCTTAAGTACTATTATTATTATTATTATTATTATTAGCACCGCGTCTTACTACCCATTCGGGTTATACGCACTTACGCTAATGTGTAATGGTCGGGTGATTGTGAGATGAAATGGAGGACCTACAGTTTAACGTGGAATCCGAACCACGGTGGAGGCCTGGCATTCCTCACATTCACAAGTTGTGATTAATACACGTCTTGTCAGAGGTGAAGGAAGGGTTTGGTAATCAGATAAATCTGTGCCGGGACCGAGGATTGAATCCCGGACACTCAGTACTCTTAAGTAATAATCACGCTAATGGGTTAGGCACGAGGAAGTTTGAATTTAGAAGAAGTGTAACCGCACTTGCGTGAAGAAAGAGAATGGGAAACCATTAATGGAAAATCACCTGAAGTACACCCGACTGGTATCGAACCACGATCTCGTCATCGGAAGTCTAGTCTATTGTGAGAGTAGAGCCTTAGACCATGCGTCCACTGAATTGGGTTTTATTTTAATTCATAATGATGTCCAAAAATTATGAATGCTTTATGTATAGTAGATAATTAAATTTTGAAACCCTCAAAAATAAATAAATACATTTATTTTCTCTACACAATCTCTTATATCCACTAGGGATATATGCATTTAATAATGCTAATATAATAGAAATATGTTTAGAAGAAATGTATCACAGTTTGCATGACGAGAGAGTGGTAAATTATTTAGGGAAAACCTATTCCAGATCTCCAGGATGTGATACGATTCCCGACTTCCCTATCAATGGCAAACCAGACAAGATGAGCCTGATATTTAGTCTTCAGGCCCACTTCTGTGGGTAAATTCATAATTTAAAAAATCTGAACAAGATAAACAACATATTATTTAAATTTATATTCCATAAACAGCCAAACATTCAATTTTAATGACATATCAAAATATTCCCCGAAATTTCCCTAATTTTCCTAGCAATTTTTACATTTACAGATATTTGATATTTACCTATGGTCTAAGGCACCCATTTAAAAAAACCCAGATTGCCGATGACGTGGAGATTGGGGTTCGAATCCTGGTTAGGAATAATAAGTGTAGTTTTTCCCAGATGTTTCTCTAAGCGCTCTCCATGTAGATTCGGCTACATTTCCTCTACATTTTACTCTTAGCATTCCCCCAACATTAGCCTAATTAACATGTATTCAAACATCCCGAACGAGTAGTGAGATCCAGCGAGAAAAATAAACGTTTTCCATATTATTATTGATTGTGTCTACACTGAATGAAGTGGTTGAAAGATAAATTTTTAGAAATATTTCTACCAGGTATACTATACTGCACAAAGCCTCAAATAAAGTCAACCAATGGTTTTGGTACAAGATCATTAAGACTTCTACATTTTTCTAACCATCCTAAAGAAACTTCAATGTTATATCTGAGAGATTTTTTCTTACTAAAAGGAAGGAAAAAGGGGAGGGGGGATAAGGAAGAGATAAGAAGTAGAATAATGGAGAAAAGCTTATCTCTTTGGTGTACTCAAATTTACAAAGTCTTGGATAAAGTTTACTTTGTGTTGCGCGAAAGATAATTTTGTCGTTATAGCTTATTCCATTTTCTGGAAGTCTCTCGGATAATTTATTGGTTCGAATACAGGAGATGCTAGTTTTTTAAACACGAGTTTACAAACCTTAATATTATTATGATTACAATTATGTATGTGTTGAGCATCAAAGGACTAGAATGATTTTGAGTGACGTTAAAATGATTTTTTAAACACATAACTTGTACTTTGATCAATATATTATTTTTTTTATTTAGGACGAATAAAAATAGTATTTGGGAAACTTAAGCGTAGATAACTTTTTGAATATATTTTTAAAAACTAACCTATCATTCATTCAAGCATTTAAATACTTATTTAGGGGAATATCTCGCACCGGTGGTAATAACGGTCTAGGAATTTAGTCTTTCAATAGGTATACTGTTGGTGACGAGGAGATCAAAGTTTTAATCTAGGATGGGGGTGGTTTCCCACGTTTTTGGAGGTGTTATTGGATGGGAGTGGGTTCTAATTCTCTCACCAGACTAATACATTAACACCTCTTTAACGCTATCCTACCAATCTCTACACCTTAGTGTTAAAAGTTCTAATAATAAAATAGTAAAAAAGTATTTTAATAACAGTTTTATACAATTTTCTAGAATAAATTTACAACCAAAATATATTTTGATAGGAAAGAGTTTGCAACACATTTTTGTAATAACATTTAGGCCCTTTGTTAAGAAAAAAAACATTCGATAGATGCCTGCTATATTTTTACCTCTAACTTTTTAAGAATAAAATATCCCTAAAAGTGATTGTAAAAATAAGACAAATGTTGGAGTGGAGTACCAAAGTACAAATGATCTATGAAACTGTAAGAACGACGAGGTGTCTTAATGGACAACCTGTGTAGACAACTACCACCTTCTGTGCCCATTTATTCCTTCCGACGAATAAGGGGAAAGACAGAAGAAGGAAAACCAGCTTAATGACTCACATATAAAACTAATGGAACTCACGACCAACATTTACAAGTTTAAGACAGACATGAGATTAAAAAGTTTGTAGTCCAAATTAAGATGCCCTTTTATATCTTTAAGAATCAGTATCAAATGAATTCAAACAGAGATTTGCTTCAATTATAATCAACTTAAATTTCTATGATTATATTTAGCACTAGGACGTTTAATAGAAAATCAGAATTCTTCTTTAAGCTATCTACATTTTAGAATTAAGTTTACAATTATTAATACTTTTATTTAAAATTATCTTGAGATATGTTTGTAAATTATCAACACAGCTACAGAGATCCAACACAAAGTAATATAGGGAGTTGAAGCTGTAATATTAAAATTTGCTACGATTATCCAAAGTTTACTTTCTAAATGTAAATCAAAGTCGCATTTTACTCATTTTAATTTTCAAATGATTCATTAGGTGCATTTAGTAAATGAGAAAAGTTTATTTTATTTTTATGCTTACATATCTGAATTCATCCAACCTTACGATATAATATTATATGTAATTTACTCCTTGGGCTGTATTAAAATACTGTTTTGTAGCTTTTGTCAAATTAACTATATATTTAAATATGTCATATCTAGGAATATTTGACTCAGTTCATAATAATGTAGAAGTTTTTTTTATTTCTTCAAAATTGTTTAAAAGACGCATTGGTTATGGTGTTTGTTGAGGTCCAAGTAACAAAGAAAATTTATTTGACAATTTACTTTGCTTCACACATTCCTAATATTTGAAATTAAAATAGTATGTCCCTTATGAAATAAAAAATAAACGCCGAAGCAAATACTAAAATAAACTTTCAAATTTTTCAAGTTCAAGTTAGTTCTCGATAACTTTGATATCTTTATTAAATTTTGTTTATTGTATGTGGCTTATATTTAAAAAAATATATATATATAGTATAAGAATGACACTGGCATATGGGAATTGTACTCGCTATCCAAGAATCGTCCCGTGCTCAAGGCCGTTCAGCCATGGGCCTATGCGGAACGTATGAATTCATCGGCTCCTAGAGGTATCATTGAATCACAACCACCGGTGGAGAATCGAGGTTGAGGTATGGAGGAGGGGGGTGGGAAAGGAATGATTCTTTGATAGTTCAGTGATAGATAATTTGGTACCCTAAGCTAAGGGTCCCAGATTGGATTCCCCCAGATGCTAGTTTTTTTTAAACTGTATTTAATTAATTTGAAATATATAACTAAGGACGGCTGTCTCCGGAACCAAAGCTAATTTCCACCTTCACAATATATAATACATATGGTACATATTATTCGGTGTTTTATACTGTCAAAACAGGTATCTGGTGACCCCCCTCACACACACACGCACACGCACACGCACACGCACACGCACACGCACGCGCACACACACAC
>CABFWO010000125.1:409548-512779 GCA_902155825.1 Timema genevievae
AAAAAAAAAAGGGGGGGGGGGGGGGGAGGGCAGACAGTTCTCCCAACCAAACTATCGCGTCTCTGTTGACAGCCAAATCTTTCTTTCGTTTTCGCAAGTGCAGAAAGAAACAGTCTCGACAATTCGTGGTAACACCAAAAGTTTGTTGCGTTATTTGTATTTTATCCCCGTCTATCCTAGTACCCATTCGGGTTATACGCATTCATTAATTACGCTTATGAAAAAGAGATGAGGAAGGCATTGTTTGAGAGTAGGAGTACCAGCATTTGTGTGGAGGTAAAGCGGGAAACAATTTAGGATAAACCCCCTCAGTATACCAGATCAGGATTCGAATCCATAGTCCTCGTCACTGGTAATATAATATAATACGAAGATGACGCTCTAGGCCATGTGACCACCAATCTGGGTCTTCATTTGTATAGAGCAAACAATCTACACAAAACTATTTTATATATAATAGAAAGATTTATACTAATTCTACTTTGTTTCTAAACTATTTTTATGTAGAATTCCGAATGAAAAAAAAAATGTTTAGGGAAGAAATATTTCAACTCACTGAACACCAACACTAAACGAATTTATAACGAGATGGAAAAATAAATAAAATCTTTTTTTGGCAAACCAATCAACAACAAAAAAGTGAAAACAAATACTAACTATGAAATAGTTGATCGTACATAAAAAGTTAAAATAATATTTTTGACGTATAACTACCCAAATATTATAAATTTATTTATAAAAATTTGTTTTCTACAAATGTTGTATAGCAGCCAGACGGTTGGGTTATCACTAATTAATTTCAATCGAGTTATATTTTAATAAAAACGAAGCGAACACAAAAATATTATAATTTATTCGTTGCGAATTGTGACATGGTGTAAACTTCTTACGTAATTACAAACAGTCCAATGTTCAAAGAAAGGGCTCTTATCTGATAGATAAAAAAGAGTACTTTATCTAAGAACACGTATTCATACGTTAATATATGTGACCTACAACTGTCACTTTTGATGTATGTTATTTATACCTATAAAATAAAACTAATAAAACAGTAAAATGTTATCAATGTTGGGAGCATATAAAAATATTCGTATTTCTTAAAAGGCATTGCCTATGAAAATTGGACTGTAGAGACTGCAAAGGGAATATTTATTTTACTTTTTTTTGACATCAAAATAAAGTTCAATGGAATAAAGTTTTATAAATATGTAAATTTAATTCTGCTTTCTAAGAAAATATAAAATTGTATGTGAGTTTCAAGATACATTTGAACAGTTGATCTAATTTTTTTTGATGCACACTGGCAAGAATGCACTGATGGAAAATAGAGCATATTAAGTTATGTTGAAGCGTGATTTTAACGGTGTGCAGTAAATCTAGAGAACCATAGTTCGGTTCTTGGGTGGGTAAGATGAAGATATATTATATTTGTATACGGGTTCTTTATTATTATTAAACCAATACTACCCCCGCATTTTCCTATCCTTTTGCGTTATATGCATATATATTAATTAAACTAATATGGTAGGTATGAGGAAGGTAAAGTTAGGTTTTACCACATTTACGTTGAGGGAGAGTAAGGAACCATTTAGAAAAAAAAATATATTCAGTAGAACAGGAGGGATTCCAATCCCAACCTCTTCGTCCACAGTGAACCAAACTAAATCAGATTGACATTTAGACCACGTGCCCAACGGAACGAACCATCTTGCTCTTCATTAGTTGTTCCTCTTCTCCCCCCTCCACCTGGTGTTGTGAGTCTTACTACCCGTCCGGACCATCCGCGCGTTTACGCGAACAGGAGGAGAAGGTATAATTGATAGAAAATTAATCCCCGCACTTGATTGGAAAGAGAGAGAAGGTATAATTGAGATAAAATGAATCCCTGCCCTCGCTTGGAAAGAGAGTGGAATATTACTAAGTGAAATCTAACCTCGGTTCACTCAGCTAGGATTCAAAACCCGACCTTCCTGTCACAAAAAAAACCCCATAAGATATGAGACCGACGCTTTTTTATACTTGCTCATCGGCCATCTTGTCAAGTAGCGCATGGATCGTTCTAAAAACAGTAACACAGAATCCGAATCACTTGCACGTTGTCTACCAAATGTGGGTGCACACCGGTCCGTATCACGTCGTATTGGCTCATTTATACATTATTTTGTATTAAAATGGGGGAAAACTCAAATCGGAGCTATTTTACGAACCGGTGCACGGCTATACGTAATAGTGTGCACCCACCTAAGTCTCCCTCTTGGTTCGCTAATTGAGATTACAAATGTTATCCCCAGGAAACCCTCGTTGGTGGTGGACTGGTGCTTTAAGACTGCTGGCTTACCGCTCTTGGTAAAAGCACGATCACTAATTAATCTTACCCGCATCAGTGGAAGCATGGTCTATGGCATCAGAATCGCATTGCATAAACTCACCTTTGACGGGCGATCAGGTTTTTAATGACATTCAGGAAATGGGTATTAAGGTTTACTTTACCAATTTGGTTTTAACAACTCATTTACACTTTAATGCGGGTGTATCTCTAGTAAACTAGACCCTCCCCAGTGCTACTCCTTAGATAAGATTATTTTTAGAATCGCATTTTATTACCCGTTCGGTTTATACACCTTTGCACTTATTACGATTATATGTTAGGGATTAGTAAGGTTGAATTTAGAGGAAGTGCACACGCATTTACGTAAAGGTAGAGTGGAAATACTGTTTGAAAACCACCATCAGTACATACGGCCGGGATTCGAACACCAATCTCCCCGT
Organism: Timema genevievae; assembly: GCA_902155825.1. Classification (NCBI taxonomy): domain Eukaryota; kingdom Metazoa; phylum Arthropoda; class Insecta; order Phasmatodea; family Timematidae; genus Timema; species Timema genevievae. The sequence continues at coordinate 412,318 of CABFWO010000125.1, forward strand.
CATCAGTCTAGTTATTAATTACGATAGTGACGCCTTAAGCTATGTGGCCACCAAAGCGAACTAATGTCAATATACGATGTTTTATCTTTCAAATTAAATATAAAAACTCTCCTATTATTGAGTGCATGATTTAAGGCATCATTCTCGCTTAACACTGTATTTCTGATGACTAGGAGATTGGGTATTCAAATACAGATTGGTGTATTAAATTTTTCCTAAATTGTTTCTCAAACTCCCTCATCGCAAATGGGGCTCCATTTCTTTTCAATTCTAACCTACTTATTCTAACCCCACTTAGTATAAATATGCAGGTAGTCCAAGAGGGTAGTTAGATGTGGTGCACAGAAAAAATATAATAAATATCAATAAACTTATTTACATTAAATGAATAACACAATCTAAAACTAATTTAAGGGTACAGAGCTTTGTTTGCAAACTGTATTTTACACTTCATTCATACTGAAATTTAGCAATATTACCTTCACAGAATATGCTATAATCCTAGTTTATAAGTCATGCCATACTGGAACAATCCAAGGTAAGCTTGTTACCTTTTAGAATGAGCGGAGGGTACTATCTGTCATGGACGTATTACAAAAAGTGCACATTATTGGTAAAGAATGATTACCATAGAATGTGGTAACATATTAATACAAAATATGGGCTTAGCATAAATAACTTCACCTACTATTAGCCTTGACAATAGAATATCCAAAATACATTGCATTTTTAACTAAAATTAATGACTATTAAATATATTTATTTGTAATAAAACTTCCAACTAAAAGATCGAAACTATTTTACTACAGTAAAAGAAGTTTTGAAAAAATCTTATAAAAAAGAAATAAATAACACATTTAAAAAATATAATTGTGTTGGAAAATATAACTTTATTAAATTTTTATATGATACATTCAAAACCGAGGCTATTAATCGCTAAAGTAAGGGGTAGCTATTTTCGTCCATCAATCAAACTATTATTAATTTTGTGTGTGTAAATTATCGACAAATTTCAGAATTTAAGAATAATTACCTTTCAAGTAAAATAAGTACTTGCAGAAAAGAGGGTGGACTTCTAAATTGGTTTTCAAAACTACATGATTTTAAATACATATACATTCAAAATTATCATAATCCATTTTTATTGATGAGAGGAAATGAATCTGCATTTGAGTGAAAGTGGTATGAGAAAACCACAATGGAAAATCAAATCAAATGTGGGACCCTTCTCTTCTGCCCCAGGGAACACAGCCGTGACTCGAACCTAGACCTCTTCTGCACAGAAAATGTATTCTAACGTGAGATGGGTGCCTTTAGACCGTATTATCACTGGTGCTGGTAAAACTCAACCTAGAATCGAACAAATTATGAACTATAACTTCAAGAAAAAGAACCTTCTGAAACGAAACCGAAATCTAATTTCAGAATTTGTTTGAAACGTCGTGCAAGTTAACTAAGCAGAAGAGATAAAGTAACAACCTTGAAACCCAGAGAAAATCTTTCAAACTAAATGGCTTTCCGGGATTACTTGGATAACAAGATTCAAGAGGTAATACAAAAAATTAGGGTTTCTCATTTTCTTTATATCCTTCTTTCATATTATTCTAACTCGGATAGAGAGAAAAGTTTCTCTTTAGCACTACTAAGAGAATAACTAACAAAACACGAACTAAAATCTCAATATTTTAAACAGTTAGCAAGCTAACATTTGTTGGAAAGAGTTAAGAGTAAAATAAAGGGTTCGACACAGTTTAACAAAACTTCTAGCATAGTCTATTATAGTTTGAACATTATTTTCCCCTTAAAAATTGATTATCGGTTAACTTCACCTAGTTAAGTTTTCCTCAGAAAAAAAATTAGCACCACGTCTTACTACCTGTTAAGGTTATACACATATGCACTAATTAGGGATAATGAAGGTTGAAATTAAAGGAAGTGTATTCGCATTTGTGTGGAGGGAGAATGTAAATAATAAAAAAAAAACTCAGTATAAAGGACAGGGAATCGAAACCCCGATCTCCCTTTAATAGTCAGTGTGGTCTATTGTTAGAGTGACGCCTTAGACCATGCGGTAACCAGTGTTAGGTCTCAGAAAAATAAACATAATATTTTGTTACTCCTATGAAACACTTTTTAGATATACATTTTAACAAGATTGCTAAAGTCATAATATATAAAAATAAATTATATTTAAAAAATAAATCATCAGTACACCATCTTCAAATTAACTCTACCCTTTCTAAAAAAAGTGTGCAATATTATTTATAAAGTAAGCCCACCTCACATAACTACTTTGAAAAAATAAAATTAATATTTTCAAACTATTTAAAATTTTAAATTATTAGTTGTTAGTGCACTAACCTTAAAATAATTTTAATCCAATAAACTAATATACAGTGTTATTATATAAAGCCTCACCAACTATCAAATTTAAAAAAAAATCGATAAAGTCACTTTATATAACTTTCAAATTAAAAAAAAATTGTCATTAGTAAGCTACCCTATTTATTGATTTTTGAATTACATATAAAACATTATTTTGCCTCAAGGTAGATTCAACTTATAATAATAATTGATGTCAATTTTGAACAATATCATTAAAACCGTTTTGGCTGCTGTCCCAGTCCAAACAGCCTGTATGTATGAATGGTAGAACCCACATCTTGTATTTTTTTTAGGCATAAAACGTTAAGTTCCAACATTCTAACTACTCTTTCAAAAAAAAACAGTTTGTTCACGGCTACAGTACTATCTCTACAAGAGAAAGTAAATGGAACAAAATATGAATAGGTACTAAAACTACTATCACTTATTCATACATCAAGTCATAATGATGATATTCAACTGTCACGTTTGATAGATATCACCGGTAGCTATTAAATAGTTTTTTTGGTGTACCGCGTCCTACTGCCCATCTAGACTATCCCAATGAGTAAGTTATTTTTAGGGGGATATATATTCAAAAATTCATGGAGAGAGCGTGAGAATAGAAACCTCAATATATCCAGATGGGATTCGAACCTGGATTTCCCATCACCGCTAAATAAGACAAGGTGAAACTGACGTCTTTATCCACGTTACCATAAGTACGGGTTATAGTAATCTTGCTAAAAATGTTTTAACAATATTAATGTCAAAAACGAAAATGTGTCTGTATTTAATAAAAATAAAAATCCTTCCTACCATGTTCTTACTCTAGACTAGTGTTATTTTAATCCTTTTTTCTGTCGTGTACCCCCTGATTCACAAATACGTATTTGAAGTACCCTAGAAGATATATCTATTTATTAAAACTCTTTTCTCTCGTTATACTAGAGCTAAATTAAAAAACTAATTACTTAACTTGAGAAGGAAGTGTGTCATTTTAACTAAAAAGCTCATTCAAGAATAATTTATATTTTGCATATCCAGCTGCCAAAATAAATATATCATTATTTTAGCACAGTAACAATTTTACCAATTTCATGTGTCAATGAGGTAAAATGTATTTGCAGCTTTCTATACATTATTGAGATGACATCTCAGGCCTGTATATGTTTCTATACATTACCAGGAGTACATTAAACACAATTTTTAAACGTTAGTTCAAATTAGGTTAGCTTTAAGCAAATAAAAATCTGCCATTACTAAATCATTTTTGCGTATCCCAAATAAGTACAGTGACATTACAGAACTTACCCCTGGTTATTTAATAGTTTTATAATATACTTAAGTGTAGATATTATTCAAATACGAGCACGTGGAAATTGGAAAGTTATCCAAGAATGCCGTGTTTTCATAACGTTTATTTTATAAAAACAAACCCGGTATCTTAAAGTTCTACGAATATATAAGAATATGGACATATAAATAAACAATGGGAGATAATATATTGAACACTCACTAGTGTGGGTTAATTAATCCTTTCAATTTTCGTTGATATGGACAATATTTACAGTGTTCAGATACGGAGGGCATTGTCTTTGTTGTGTTCATGCTGGCGCCCCTAGTAGCAATCAGGAGAACTAGCTTGTGTGTGTGTGTGTGTGTGTGTGTGTGTGTGAGAGAGAGAGAGAGATAGAGAGATAGAGATAGAGAGAGATAGAGAGAGAGAGAGATAGAGAGAGAAAGAGATAGAGAGAGAGAGAAAGAGAGAGAGAAGATATTAACCAAACAAGAGAGAGGGAACTATGTTGACATTTAAATGCCGCGAGTTTCGAAATTTGTAATCTGCCAACTTAAAAATAGAAGTTAATATCTTATATCGATTATATTATATTATATTTTCATACTGTTTTATCTTTTCCATTATAATTGCTTACCTCTTCATTTTAGTATCACCAGTTTAAATCAATATTGTTAAGATAAGAGCTCAATTCAAGTATGGAACGTTTGGTGTCATTAATTTTTAAAGATATTATCAATCCACATTTGTGAGTTTTACCACAAGAGTAAATATCATCAAAATTGTACTAAAGTTAAAAGTTAATGTGTAAACAGTTATCCCTGGATCCCAACTAGTTCGGGGAATGTTTGTGAGGAGCGTTATTTAATACTAACTGTTTTATGAAAAATTTCGTTTTTCAATAAATGTCTATAACATTTTATCAACAAAAGACCAACTTAAAGGGTGAGATGTTTCTAATTTTTTTTCTGAACTGTATCTCTCGCTATTTCAAGCCATCCACTCTAAATTATTCTACGAAATCTGAATTACCACCATCGATGATATTTCTCTACATAATTATATTAACAAGGCTATATTTTTAATTATTTCACTTTTGTCAACTTTAATTGTCATAATTTCAGCCATTGTTAAACTCATAATAATTTATTATTAATGTCTCAAGAATATAATTTTCTTTTAATTTCAATATTTTAATTTAAATAATCAGGAGAATAATAAATTTTGGGTTGACTTGAGAACAAAAACAATATTTTTTATTTATTTGAATTTAAATTTTTTTAAATAAATTTATCTTAACAATGGTAAGAGAAAATTGCTCCCAGATTTAAAATTTAATATAAAAAATGTTGACACATATTTATATTTTTACATTTCAAGTATATTTATGTTACCTTAGAACTGTAGCTATCGGCGCTTCACAGGCAGGTGATGTTTAGACTAAGATTACATGAATCATCCAACAAATGATATAAAATATTATTTTTATTTATTTCATGCCCATTCTCATACATTTACCGCATTAATATTGAAGTGTTTATTTATGTGTAATTTATGTGTTTCCCCTAAGTATTGTTTCTGTCCAGCTACCAGTGTAAGGCATATTGTGTCAGGTTGCTATGACAACCAGGTAAGCTCAGTGAGGTTGTTCTTAACATATCCAGTAATCCAGAGATTGTAGGAGTCTCGCGCACCTGAGCAATAAGTTAATTTTACCACACCATGCTCCTTTTCAAAAGTCGTCGAGCTAATATTACTCTATAGTTATTTATAAAACCTGAGAGTATATAGGATATATTTTTTAGTACTGTTTGTAAGAACTATATCTATATTACAGTCCACGTACCCCAGGTTGAAACCTCTTCGCTCTAATCTTGATACGCAAATCCAAAACGAATTAAGGACGTCCAAAAAACTTGGCTTCCAAGCGCTTTTTCGTAAATTCATGACAAGGAAAAAAAAAGTTTTCATAAGAAATCAATCATAAGTTTCTTCCCAGATATATATATAAAAAAAACCTTGCCCATGTTTCTTGTAGTAGAGCTTCTTATCAACCCAATGTTGCTAAAAACGTCACGTCTCACCGGGTGTAACGCTAAGGGTTGTTTTGTAGGCTTATAGCAGGGGTGTATGTGACAGCTGGGATGTTCTCCGAGCTCCCTGGTGTCATGGCACAGTGCCATCTGCGTGATAACCGATATAATTATCTGGTGATTCATGCTTCCATGCCAGCTCGAGCGACATACAAGGTCCTCGCATTATATCCTACCGAAAAAGATCCCGCGCAGAATAAGACCCATAAGTTATTGCGGTTACACTCTTTAAAAAAAGGACTTTCTCGCTCCTTTTTCCAAAATATGTAGATATTTACTCAAGACTCGTAAAATAAGGGAAAATAAAATATAGACGCGGTTGTGGAAATATTCCACCAAAGAGCATAGGTGAAATAATATAAACTGTTACAGAAACATATTGAAGGAAAACCAACATTTCTGTTCACCAGAGAGCAAAATAATCAATTTCACAGACCTCAATTTAGAAAATATATTTGCCAATATATCAGAAAATATTGGTTGTATGAAAATATATTTCGAATAAGGTTTTTTAATTTTAACAGTAGGCTACTACAATTTAAATTGATTAATTATTTCGTATCTTCAAGAGTTGCAGGGGTATGATCGAAATTAGAAATATATGTCTGCGTAAGGTACCATAAAATACATTTTCATGGGAAAGGGAGAATCTCCATTTTATTTGTAATGTTAAAAAAATCCTAGATAATAAATTTAATCAAAATCGTCCAAACAAATTTTGAGATTTTTCCCCCCTCTTTCACTCTTAAGTAAACAACCCTTAATTTTAGGTCTAGATACATAATTACAAAAATCCCTTTGAAGTACCTTATAAAAACCTTTGATACCAAGACCCAGTAACAAAAGACAGACATACAAACCGACAAGTGACATTGCAAAAACTAATTTTCCGGTTCAGGGGCTCATAAAACGTCAACATACTACAAAAAATCTCGAATTCAATTTTATCAACTCTTCACAATACTTTATCTACCCGAGGGTTTCGAGAGAGTAATTTGACAAAAAACCAGTCCAAGCTAGCTAATAGTTTGGTCTATATGTGGGGCATTAAAGTTCATTCTGTGATTTTTCAGGTGGGGTGGGAAAAATTGCGAGCTTAAATCAATATTTTTACCAATTTTTTTTTTTTGACAAAATAAAGAAAATATTGATTTAGTGGATATATTACGTTTAATTTTCTTCGCATGGTGATATCAACAGTTCTTGAAAAAGCTTCAAGGGTGTCCCAAAATTTAATGACAGTTTTTTTTCTCTTCATTTAAAGTGGGTGACCTGGTGGTCTAGCGGTAAGGTGTCAGACTTCTGTGCTGAGGGTCCGGGGTTCAATCCTCGGTCCCGGCACAGATTTATCTGATTGCCAAACCCTTCCTTCACATCTGACAAGACGTGTATTAATCACAACTTGTGAATGTGAGGAATGCCAGGCCTCTACCGTGGTTCGGATCCCACGTTAAACTGTAGGTCCTCCATTTCATCTCACAATCACCTTACCATTGCACATTAGCGTAAGTGCGTATAACCCGAACGGGTAGTAAGACGCGGTGCTAATAATAATAATAATCTTCATTTAAAAAGTTATCTAATGGTGCTATGCTCATGACAAATATTCAGAAACTGTTGATATCACCATGTGAAGAAAAGTAAACTATATATTTATACCGGAGTGATATTTAGATCATTTATGTAGGCCAAAACAAAGTATTCCCTAGACCCTCACTTAAACAATCATATCAATAACATACATTATTTCTTCTCCCATCGCTCACGAGTGAATGGATCACAGAACTCTTTCATCGCAGCGGCCTTTTTCCAAAGCTTCTCCTATTGATAGACGAGTTTTTCATCTGTTTTCACGGACCATTCCACCCTAGTCGTCAAAGGGAAGCGGAGAATGTTTGTGGTCTCTTCCCCTTGCGTTAGGCAACGCGCGATACTATTACTCGCACCAACAGTCGGATAGAGAGATAGCTGTCGACACGGGAGTTCGATAAAATGGCGGAGTATTTTTTTATTTGGAATATGTTATTCTTAGGTAATAAGCCGTGAGACATTACATTTATTACAAGTCTACACAAACTTTCCACGCGTTAATGTTTTAACTAAAGTAAATTATAATTGAATATTATCAAAGATATAATTTAATTATTAATTAATTATTTAAGTGAAATTAATTATATATTATAAATATTGTAATAAAATGGTTTAGTAATAATTAACTATAAGTAGCTACTATCAATAGAGTTGGGTCAAATCCACTATTTTACGAATCCGAATCTTCAATTTACCTTCAAATCCTGAATCTCGAATCCAAATCTGAGTCTTGGAATCTAATAATACATTCATTATAATATTCAGTGTTAAATTACTGACCTGGTGCCTGGTTCTTATGTTCATCTTATAATTATAATGAGTTTTGAGCAACCAATAAACGGTATTAGAAGTCTCAATAAATGTCACTAAAATAATTAGGTATTGATTTTTTAAAAGATTTGTCTCTAATCCAAGATTTTCTCAAATTTCGAATACCCTTAGTTATTAGAGGGATTCAAGGACCCATCCCTAAATATTAATAGTTAATTGGTAGTTAAATCATTATTAGTCTAGGTGTACGAAGAGCACTTTTTAAATGCAAAGGGAAAACAAAGCAAAGCTTTAAAAACATGTAAAGAAAGCTCGAAGCTCAAGTCGAAGATAAGTTTTATTTGTTGTTATCACATAACTATTTTTAAATATCTCAGTTTTTTCAGGTGCGTTGCAACTCTTCCATCGTCTGGTCAAAACATCTCCTGAAAATGTGATACCACTAGCAAATCAACCCCTTTCCTCATTAGATGAGAATGGTATTGGACTTCTAGTCTGAGTTTTTTTTATTTCCCCAGTGGTAAAACGTTTTGAACTATTCCACCCCTTCATCCCGTATACCACCATTAAGAAACCTCTGGACGAGACGTCACGCGTCAAAATATCGGGCTTCCATTGGGGCCAGTTAAGTGCAGATGGTGATATCCATCAATTTGATATAGAAGGTTTTTCAAGAGAGATATAAACTTAAGGAAAAAACCACTGCTGAACATGGCACAAGATTGAGGAAAGCTAAACAATAGGAAACAGTAGCTTTGTATGGTACAAGACTGAGGCAAGATGAATAATACCAAATGACTTCTGAGCATGGTATAAGAGTGAGAAAACATGAACAATATAAAACAATGGTTCTGTATACACAAGATTGAGACCAGATGAACACTGGAAAATAACTGCTCAGTATTGTAAAATATTGAGAAAATACGGACAGCATAAAACAACTGCTGTGCATAATACAAAATTGAGGCAAGTTGGAGGATACAAAACAAGTGCTGTACATGGCACAAATTTGAGGAAAGAGGAACAAGAGAAAACAAATGGTTGTACATAGTACAATATTGAGGAAAGATGAACAATAAAAATCAATTGTTCTGTGTGGCACAATATTGAGACAAGATGAACAATATAAAATAATTGCTAAGTATGGTACATGCTTTAGGCCAGCTGAACAATAGAAAACCACTGCTGTGTATGGCACAAGACTGAGGCAACATAAACAACAGGAGTAAGTAACAATTTATTTGCATGACAAAAGATTGAACCAGATTGAACAGAATTATAAAATATATTTCCCCCCTTAAATTGTGAAAAATATAAGATTTAAGATTTATTTTTAATGCATCAATATTATAATTTGATTTTTTGATTCAAAAATATATTGCAAATTTTAAGAAGCAGATGAAATTGTTCATTTTAAAGAATATAGTTAATTTAGGGGCCCAGGATTCAATAACAAGCAACTTATATATTGATATCTATGAAATAAAATGCGTTCATTTTTCCCAAGGGACAAACCACCAAATTAGTTTTAGAAGATCGTATTTAATTAAATAAAATACTAATATATATATATATCCGTCAGTACATACTACTCGTGTATATTAAATTATTTTGCCTTGCCAGGTTTTGAAATATTTAAAATTAGTAAAGTACCCCGGGCAAAGCTTTTACTTGCTTCAAACAGAGAAAAAATATCTCTTAATTTTTTTTCTTCGACCAAGTTTTTAATAGATTAAAAAAAATCTAGTCAAAAATTTAAAACTGCAGCTTTGAGGTGCACATGGGCTGCTCATTTTAAAATTTCAGATCTCTGCTTGCGGTATGTATCGCGCAATACTCTTGCGAGACAAACAAACAAACAAACAAACAAACTATTAACTTTATTTTTATAGATACATTTGGCAGACAACCCAAATGTGAAAATGAAACTCATCTGATGAAACGTGCTACCAAACCAAAATTCCAGGTTTTCCTTGAAAATATTTTCAAAATTTTTAAATAATCATGGAGTTTTTTTAATTAAGTGACATATATGTTATGTAGAAATCTTCTTATTAATATACAGGCTTGTATATTAGAAGCCAAAATATTATTTAAAACCACAAGAAAAAGTATTATTGAAATATTGCATTGAATATAGAGAAATTCCCTTCGAGATTTCAACGCGAGAAGTATCGTGAAAGCATCAATCTTAAGAGTTTGGGCGGTAATGACGTACGTCAATCTATAGCTTCCAGTCCATCGGTTCGATAACATTTTTCATGATTAAAACATTTCCCTTAACTTTTGGTTTTTTTCTTCTACACATCTTTCCATTTATTTCTCACTTTTAGGTAGAAAATGGACAAGATATTCATCTTTTTATCGTGCAGTTCAATGACACTTTTCCGTACAAAATTCTGAGGGTTCAGGTAAGTTAATTACATTTTCAGTACACTCCGGTTCAATTCCGAACAATATGTAGGTTCATTATAATACACATAGTGACTATATTATCTATTTTGTCATCAGCAATAGATGTGTAAATGGAACATATTATGGTAGTCTAAGTTAGTTTAGTTTTGAAGTTGTGTGCTGATTAGTCAATAAAATCAAAGTTTATCAAATTAAGGTGTGTATCCTATACCCTCCCCTAAGTGGTAGCCCAGAATACAATTATTTCAGGGGGTACGCGATGTCCCATTAAATTTTATCAACCACAATTTTGTTTATATATTGATAAGTCTGGTAAACAATTTTACGCACATTTTCAACGGATATAAAATTTATTAGATCTGCCTTCAAGTACTCATACGTAAGGTCATATTATATGCAGCTGTCACTTTTGATGGATACTATCAATAACTATAAAATAGCTTTAACAGTTTGTTGGGGAAGATAGTGCCAACTTCTACGGATATAGCGTGTTGTGTAGTCTGCACATCGAGTCCTCCGGCCGCTAGTCTCAATTTTTTTGACCCAGAGCCGCTACTTCTTCATTCAAGTAGTTCCTCATTAGGTGACCTGGTGGTCTAGGGTTAAGGTGTCGGACTTCTGTGCTGAGGTTCCAGGGTTCAATCCTCAGTCCCAGCACATATTTATCTGATTGCAAAACCCTTCCTTCACCTCTGACAAGACTTGTATTAATCACAACTTGTTAATGTGTGGAATGCCAGGCCTCTACCATGGTTCGGATCCCACGTTAAACTGTAGGTCCTCCATTTAATATCACAATCACCCTTCCATTGCACATTAGCGTAAGTACGTATAACCCGAACAGGTAGTAAGACGTGGTGATGATAATAATAATAATAATAATAATAATAACAATAATAATAATAATAATAATAATAGTTCCTCATTTGTCCTCACAAGGCTTACTTGAACCAGTTCCAGACCCACTGCTTCACAGATTAATCTGGAAGCACCGTGGATCGAACCGGGTCCACTGGATCTGTAGCAAGGAATTCTGACCACTAGATCACAGAGGCGGTCACATATTTTATAACAATAATTTTAATATTAGTTGAGTTATTCAAAGTGCACTTTCTGAACCGACTGATTATATCATCACACGATTTATAAACTAACTTAACTCTATAACAGGCACAACACCCAGGCACCCGGACGTTAATTTATCACAACGAAAATGGGATGGCCCCCAATTTCACTCATGATAAATATTTCCACCACGTCTGGAATCGAACCCAGGGACCCTTTGCTAACTAGGCCGATATGCTACTGATTAAGCTATAGTGTAGGACTAAAAAACAATAAATGTAAACAATGTTTTCCCTAATTTTTGATATCATAAAAGACCCTTCCAATGAACAATGCACGGTAGGCTCATCTCGTCTGTGGTCCCACATGAACGGCCAGGCCGACGGTCGAGAGCGTCATCCTGGAGAGAGCGGGGATCTTATCGATTTTTGGACCCGGTGGCCATCAGTACGGACCTGGATGTGGCTGTCGGGAGAAAATATCGAGGTAGCGGTGGACCCCGACCGAGAAGAATAGAACCTTGGATATCTCTCGTTGATCGCACGCATACGGTAAGTGTACCCACATTTGCGTAGAGGAAGAGTGAAACACTATTTTGAAAAAAACCCTCAGAACACTCGACCTAGATTAGAAACTCGATCTTCCCGATATTGACAGTCTAATCTACTGCGAGATTAGCGCGTTAGACAACGGGGCCACAAAAGTGAGTGTTTCTAAATGTAGGCCTACTTACGGTTCTATTTATAAAACCGTCACTTCATACACTAGACATAGTTTATCGTAACTCTCTAAAACACAAATATAAAATATACACGACTAAAAGGTATATTATGTACCATTTAAGTGTCGGGTTCTTATCTACGGTGCACACCAGGGATTTTGGAATGGCTCTCTCCGAAAACAACAAGAAAACATGATGGTAACTTTACTGTAGAGGTTTTTCGATGTGCAATCTAGTATTGTGGTATTACCATCTACTATTCACGGTAATACTGTTTCATATCCTCTAAATCAACAATCCTCATCACCCGCTTCGGTGGCCGCATGGTCTAACGCGTTACTCTAGCAGTAGACTAGACTGCCAATATCAGGAAGATCGAGGTTTAGAATCTAGGTAAGGTGTACTGAGGCTAGTTTTTTCTAAATGGTTTTCCAATTTCCTTCCATGAAAATGCGGGTACACTTCTTATTAATACAACCTTAGCGTATAATCCAAACGGGTAGTAAGATGCAGTGCTAAATAAAATATAACCTTCGTATTAATATATCCTTCCTATTAACATAACCTTCCTTTTAATATAACCATCCTATAAATATAACCTTCCTATAAATATAACCTTCCTATAAATATAACCTTCCTATAAATATAACCTTCCTATAAATATAACCTTCCTATAAATCTAACCTTCCTATAAATCTAACCTTCCTATTAATATAACCTTCCTATTAATATAACCTTACTATTAATCTAACCTTCCTATTAATCTAACCTTCCTATTAACATAACCTTCCTATTAACATAACCTTCCTATTAACATAACCTTCCTATAAATCTAACCTTCCTTTTAACATAACTTTCCTATTAACATAACCTTCCTATAAATCTAACCTTCCTTTTAACATAACTTTCCTATTAACATAACCTTCCTATAAATCTAACCTTCCTATTAATCTAACCTTCCTATAAATCTAACCTTCCTATTAATCTAACCTTCCTATTAATCTAACCTTCCTATTAATCTAACCTTCCTATTAATCTAACCTTCCTATTAATCTAACCTTCCTATTAATCTAAACTTCCTATTAATCTAACCTTCCTATTAACATAACCTTCCTATTAACATAACCTTCCTATTAACATAACCTTCCTATTAACATAACCTTCCTATTAATCTAACCTTCCTATAAATCTAACCTTCCTATTAATCTAACCTTCCTATCAATATAACATTCCTAATCCCTAAAACCATTACGATAATTAGTTCATAAGCGTATAACCCGAACGCGTAGTAAGACTAGGAGCCTTTAAAAAAAATCTTACCCCTAAATCACAAAATAAAGCGTTTATTACCACGAAAATGAAAGAAATCGTTCAAAAATAAGTAAATATTGAACAGGAGGATAAATATTGTGGCTTTGCTGACAGGTATTTCTTGAGAAAAGCCGCTAGAAATGACAAACTAAACTGAAATGAATATTTTATGTGAAAGGGGGTTACGAAGTTTAAGGCGTCCCACCCACTAAATTCTGGAATGACGGTAACGAGAATATAGAGATTCGAATCTCAGCTAGATGTACCAGGGATGGTCTTCCACCAGCGATTTTTTTAATCACCACGCTTTACTACCTGATTAGGTTATAAACATATATCATAAACATTATAATGGCGTAGGGATGAGTAAGGAAGAATTTTAGAGGTAGCCTACCCGAATTTGCGTGGAAGAAGAGTGGAAAACCATTTATGAAATGCCACACTCAATAGACCCGGCCGGAATTTAAACCCCGATCTCCCCGTCATCAGCATGCCAGTTTAACACGAGGGTGACGCCTTAAAACATTCTACCACTGTAGAATATCATTTATTATTGTTGTTTTCCTATTTAATATCAACTTTAATGTGGGTGCACTATTTTTAAACTACCCTCTTCACCATTAGCCATTATTATAAGTTTTTATTAGTCAGTAAATTAAGTGTACTAATGAACTTAAAATAGATGCGAGCTCCTGTATTAGTTTTTATGATTACGTTTTATTAATTTTTAAGCACACAGATTATATTAGCACAACACTTGCCGAGTAAAATACCGATATTTTGTGAATATTATCTTTAATCGTTTAATTTTACCTTCTGTTTTTTTTTTAAATATATTCATTAGCACCAAGTTTTACTAAACGTTGGGGCTATATTCATATACACTAATTACGCTGTATGATGACGGTTGAATTTAGTAGAAGTATACGTGGGGAGTGGAAAACCATTTAGGGAAAAACACCCTAAATTAAACTGACCGGGATTTGAGACCGATCTCTCCGTATTAACACAGTTGATTGTTTTCTAAAACTTTTAAGGGTGAGATTATATCAGTCGGCGGGCTGGATCCGGCCCGCAGGGCGTAGGTAGCCGACCGCTGACTTAAAGCATGCATCTACCGAAATGGGTTCATCTATTATTATTATTATTATTATTATTTTTATTATTATTATTATTATTATTATTCTCAGCACCGCGTCTTACTACCCGTTGGGGTTATACGCACTTACGCTAATGTGAAATGGTAGGGTGATTGTGAGATGAAATGGAGGACCTACAGTTTAACGTGGAATCCGAACCACGGTGGAGACCTGGTATTCCACACATTCACAAGTTGTGATTAATACACGTCTTGTCAGAGGTGAAGGAAGGGTTTGGCAATCAGATAAATCTGTGCCAGGACCAAGGCTTGAACCCCGGACCCTCAGCGCAGAAGTCTGACACCTTACCCCTAGACCACCAGGTCACCTTCTTGTATTGTTAATATATTGTCTTGACCTCATATTCACAAAGTCATACTGGTACTCTCTCAATTTTATCTCAGTTTTTTTTGTATTCCTACCTTCTGTTAATTTTAAGTTTTATGTGCTGGAGGTTAATTGTGAGGACGACGTTACTATCTACATGGTCCGTGACGGTCGGACGAGTTAGGGAGTTACTAATCAAACCATGGTTGTTTTAATGGCAAAGCCTCTTTAAACTTCAATAGTAAAAATCTTACTTACTGTCTAACCTGACTCATCAGCAGCAGCATCATAATAATATGTACAAATAGGGTAGGGATTAGAAAGGAATAATTTAATAACTAGTTACACCCAGCCTGGATTCGAACCCTGACCTCCCTATGACTTAGCCCACGTGTTCAGTAATACGGGTATTTTTAATCATTATATTATAAAAAACATTTAATCTGATAATATAAAAATACTTTGTTTACTATTAATACATGCATTATAATAGGAATTATTTGTAGTTTCTTTTTCTATCAAACATTCACAAAGGCATCTATCTATCAATCTATCTATCTTTGAATTCAAGAGAAGAGTTTAATATTCACTCACGACAAGTTCTTTCATCCTTTATTTTAACAAGCCCTTCTCCCCAAGCCGCGCTACACAATCCAACTGTCCGCTGTCATAACGGATTGTGCGAGGAGTCTTTGCTCGGAGGACAAGCGTCCAGTTCAGCTGACCAGATGCACTCGACACCATCCTCTCACCCCTCAACCCAGCCCACCCCATCATACCCTATGGCAAGATAATATCTGGATCTTGACAGCGTCGGAAATATTCCACGTCACACTTGAGTGGTCCGGGGAAAGTGAAAAACTGGTTATCGTCGTCGTCCCCCCCCCACCACCCCTCACTTTCTATACTCTTAAGTCCCCTTAAGCCCCGCCGGCCATCATGAAATAGGATGATACTGTGTTTTTAAGGTGGGAGAGTAGAGGACGCAAAAAAAGTTTAGTGATTGCAATGCATTTGTTTTGACCCAAATATAAAAAAATATTGCTCCAGTAGAAACATAGAGATTAATTTTCTTCTTATGATGATATCAACAATTTGTTGTAGTGGCATCGAATGAAAAATTATTTAAATGGACAGAAAAAGTTGTCATTAAATTCCAGAGCACCCTTGACAGATATTCAATAACTGCATGGATCATAATATGATGAAAATTAATCAATATGTTTGTATTGAAACAATTTTTTTTATTTATTTTTACAAAAAAATAAATAATGATATACAAAATACTGGCGGTTTCTAGTGTTTTCCACAATCCCACCTTAAATTTAATCTTAAACTTTAGTTCCTATACGAGTGTTGCTCGTTATTTGACAGTACAACATTTAAATGGATATATTTGGATGGCCGTGTTTTGGGCTCTTTTTTAAACTAAACTGTATTGGCTAAGGACCCTCAACTGTGGACGGACAAAAACGTTATTCTCGTTTTATCTGGTTTACCGATGTCGAGAGAGGTCGTGGCTCTAATCCCGACAGGGTGTGCAAAGGCCATTTTTCCTAAACAATTTAATTCCCTGCACAAGAAAGATTAAACACTTCCTCTATATTTTACAAACATAGCTCCACCTCATTTGTGTAAATGATATGCTGATAGTTCAGACGCGTACTAAGAGGATGATCACGGGAGAATAAAAACCACTTGGGTTGGTTTTAAACCTATACATATTACGTACGATGGTGTCTCTTGACCCTATCCGCGTGAATTTATTTGCATTTCTTCTAAAATACCCACTATAACTATGGATGGCAATGATATATTAATACAAAACATTAATAGATTTATAAAAACCTAGATATATTTATATCGATAATATATTAGTGTCCGATATATCGATAATGTATCCATATATTTAATATATTGGACTACGTTTGAGGCTTGTGAATCAAATCCAGATCACCTCAATACACCCTATTCCTATCTTAAACTAATTCTATCAGTCCACCTTATTAAACCCTATCCCTATCTTGATCTAGTTCTATCCAGTCCACCTCATTACACACTATCCCTATCTTGAGCTAGTTCTATTAAGATCACCTCATTACACACTATCTATATCTTAAGCTAGCACTATCCAGTCCACCTTATTAAACCCTATCCCTATATTAAGCTAGTTCTATCCAGTCCACCTTATTAAACCTTATCCCTATCTTGAAATTGTTTTATCCAGTCCACCTTATTAAATCCTATCCCTATCTTGAGCTAGTTCTATCCAGTCCAACTTATTAAACCCTATCCCTATCTTAAGCTAGTTCTATCCAGTCCACCTTATTAAACCCTATACCTATCTCGAAATTGTTCTATCCAGTTCACCTCATTACACCCTATATATTTCAGGTCCATTATAATGTTATCCTCCCATCTGCATATAGGTCTTCCCAATTGTTTCTTCCCATTGAGTTTACCAGTAAGTACCCTGAACACGGTTATAGATTCTCCCATTCGCTCTGCATATCCTGCCCACTTTAATCTGTGAGACTTGATCACCCTAACAATGTCTGGTGATGAGTGCAGGGTATGTAACTCATCATTATATAACCTAATCCACTATCTGTTATGTTCATCTCTTAATGTACAAAATATTTTTCTTAGCACTTTGTTCTAGTTATCAATATACTTGTATATGTGTGTGATATTTAATTATTTAAACTAGCTATACATCTTTTATTTTTTTATATAAATCTGTTTATTTGATCGTTTTTAACTATGTAAGGCAAATTATGATACAGTCGATATTAAAAGCTAAAAAAAAACTGGTAAAATAGAGCGTTGTTTTTTCTCTCCATAAGATTACAAATTCGTCAACTCGGTGTTCTTGTCAGCGACAGTAAAGCAACATTAATCATGTCCTGCGCTTTTTTTTAAAATGAAGTGACAAACCCACTTTTCTACTTGAAGTACAACGCAGCGGGGGATGATTATGAGGGCGGTTGATTGTGATAAAGCTAGCATGCCATGACCGGTGGGTTTATGAATTATGTACTAGGTCCTAACGTGTGTTATTTATTAATTTTTTAATTTAAATACAATTAAAAATGAGGCTACATTGCATTGGTAAACGTAAAAATGTCGACAACACGTTTAAATTAAATTGTTTTTAAGTTCCAATTTCGGTACAAATAATGTAAGTGACTTTAGCTAAAGACTGGTACAACCGATACAATTTACTTTTCATGATGTTGTGGTTGTTTTCTATGGGTGTGAAATGTGATCTCTTACCTTACATGACGGAAAAACCAGGTGCTTAGTAATATATTTGGTCGAAAAAGGGGTAGAGATAATGGGGAGTGTAAAATGTTACATAGTGCTGAGTTAAATACCATGTACTCACCACAATACTTTGTTAAGATTATCAAATTTCTCATATTAAGGTGGACAGGACATGCAGTGCGAATGGGAGAATCTAGAAACTTGTTCAGGGCATTGACTTGCTGACCCGATGGGAAGACCTAGACGCAGATGATATGATAACATAATGAGGTGGACTGGATAGAACAAGCTCAAGATAGGTATAGTGTGTAATGAGGTGGACTGGATATAACTAGTTCAAAATATAGATAGAGTGTAATGTGGTGAACTGGATATAGCTAGTTCAAGATATAGAGTGCAATGAGGGGAATTGGATATAAAATAGTTATAGATATAGGTAGGGTGTAATGAGGCGGATTGAATTTAACTAGCTCAATGTATAGATAGGGTGTAATAAGGTGGACTGGATTTAACTAGCTCAATGTATAGATATAGTGTAATGAGGTGGACTGGATTTAACTAGCTCAATGTATAGAGAGGGTGTAATGAGGTGGACTGGATTTAACTAGCTCAATGTATAGATAGGGTGTAATGAGGTGGACTGGATTAAACTAGCTCAATGAATAGATAGAGTGTAATGAGGTGGACTGGATTTAACTAGCTCAATGTAAATATAAGGTGTAATGAGGTGGACTGGTTCAATGGCGGATCCATAAAAAAATGACAGGAGATTCACCATGATACAAATAATTATATTGATGCATCACATCCCTCTAAAAAAATTCATATCTATATATGAAAATGTATTTATGAAAAATAGTAACAGGTATAACACAAATAGTTTTCAACAGACACTCAAGGTTTGGAGCTTCCATTGTCGTATCAACATTTTCGGATTCCTGTATCAAGAATTCCATTCATAATTTAAATTTTCCATGAAGTATTTCAATAGTGGATGGTAAAACCCAATTCATGTGCTTTTGCTTTATGTAACCATTCATAAGCTAACAATGCATTTATTTTGTAGCTAAAAGGAATTTAAACGATTGCTACATATTTTCCAAAAATCGATACCTACCTAACCCCATGATTCCACCCTGAATCCGCCACTGGACTGGATATAACTAGCTCAATGTATTGTTAGTGCATAATGAGGTGGACTGGATATAGCTTTCTCAAGATAAGACTAGGTTGTAATGAGGTGGACTGATATAAATAGCTCAACACTGAAATAGATGGCATACTTTAGTGAGTGCAGCCATGAACTTCCACGCGTTCCTAATGTTTTGGAGTAAATTAGTAATTATTGGTATCTAAATTCACAATGAAAAAAATTGACTACGCAATAATGTTGAGAATGTAAAATGCCTATAAAATAAATTCTATTGAAGCGAAAATAATGGTTTGATGTAAAGAAAGCATTAAACAGCGTATTTCCCCAAAAAAAATATTTAATAATATGTAATAGTGGCTGAGAAGTCAAATGCAGGATGCTCAGAAAAAGATAGCCACATCATTTCAGTGCATGTTCTCTTCGTCTTGGCCTATTACACTTCTGGCCTAAAAGTAATTTAACTTAAAGTTTAGGATAATTGCTAAGCCAGGAATTTTGAGTTAGTGGCTAGTTTAAACAAAATTGAGGTGATCAACCTGCAATTTATGAACCGACTGATGTCAGAACACGTCTTACTAACTTAAATATAGAACAGACACAACATCCAGCCCCCAGACGTTAATTTATCTCTGTGAAAGTGTAAATACACGTTTCTTCAATGATGAATTTTTTGGCCATACCAGGAATCAAACCCGGGATCCTTATCTCAATAGGCAGACACGCTACCGA
Organism: Timema genevievae; assembly: GCA_902155825.1. NCBI lineage: Eukaryota > Metazoa > Arthropoda > Insecta > Phasmatodea > Timematidae > Timema > Timema genevievae. Next base: position 432,563 of record CABFWO010000125.1, read on the forward strand.
CTGAGCTAAGGTGGCAGACTAATGGTTAATAATAATCCCTGTGTTAAATATACTTATTAAATTATAGATTGTATTGCTGTGAGTTTAGTGCACGTACCTTGACCTTCTTGTCGACCTCATGCTTCTCGGTGTGGGTGATGAGGCACGAGGTGACGGCGGCCGTCCCGCCTGAGGAACGACCTCTGGCCCTCCACATCGTAGTGGTCGGCCATGGTGGGCTGGGTGCGAGACCGGAAGCCGGACGTGTTGAAGACAGTGGTGGTGCTGGAGGTGGTCGTGACGGTGCGCAAGGGTGGCGCGCACGTCAGCGCCACAGGCGGCGATTCTTCGCTTTCATCTTCTTCCGCGCTTTCTGAAAATAACAACAGACCTGATTTTAATGACGGTTTTAGGTAGGTTCACTTAATAAGTCATCATAGACTTTCTCCGGGAGCCTCTAGTAGGTGTCAATGCCTACATATTGAGGTAGTTAAATGAATGTCAATACGCACCACAGTTAAAGTAATCAAATGGTTGACAGTAGTGGCTTTTGAGGTAATCAAAAAATAGTAAATAAGTGAATGTTTAAGTAGTAAAATGATAAATATTCACACTTATTTAAGAATAAAATAGGTTTCAATATGTGTTTTGATGAAGTGATCGAAGAAGGCTCGATACATATCTATTTTAGTATTTAAATGTATGTGTATAAGTTTATGTTTTTATAATCTAATGAATATCGGTTATGTCTGTTACACAAGTAAAATAGGATCCAATGCCTCTAGTAGGAAATAATCAAATAATTTTCTATACATGCCTGTTAAAGTATTTTAATAGCGATATTTACATTTTATTAAATCTCAGAGACAATAATATACCATAAAATTGAACGGTTTTTTTAAAATTAAAAATGAAGCACTTGAATTTTTATAAAAAATAAATGAAAAATACATTCTGGAAGAAAATAACATTTCTCAAAAACATTTAATCTAGAGTCATTTATTGCTAAAATACATTATTTTTGTGTGTAATTTTTGAGTTGCATACAATTTCATTTCTTTTGTAAATGCATTTCTTAAAAGAACAATTTTTTTACAACTTCAGCGAAGGAAAGCCTGCTCCGAATGTTTGCAATGTTGTATGTTATGCCAATTTTTGATATTATTGTATGTTAGATGCTTTATGGATCAATTTTTTTGAGGTCAGGAAATTTACTGAGCAAAAGGAAAATATATCAACATGGAGAGTACTTTTTTAAATTTTAAGCTGCGTCTCCACTGAAGAAATATTTAGCAGCTACATAACTGCAAATGAAAAGTTGGCGTTTGTTGATGTAAGTTTATCTGTATTGCATCATGTTGATGTCACAATAAACAAAAGTTGGTGTTTGTTGAAAGTATTCGTTTGAAACGGTAGAGATAAAAATAAAATTAAAAAACAGACCAACGTTCGGTCGCATAAAACAAATGTTTCTTCTATTTGGGTGGTTTGTTTCAGTTGAGAATGGTACGCGGTACGTGTTGTAATTTAAAATAAATTGTTACACTAGAAATTAGTAGATCGTTGTGACGTTAAATTGGAGTTCGGAGAACTGCATTCAATTAATTGATAATTGCAAAGAACATCTATGTCTTTGAAACCCTAAGACATGAAAATATGTAAGTGCAGGTCTGCCATTTAAACTTATTCTTCGTCCCACATGTTGACAAACTATCAACAGTTTCTTAAGTGTAGACACAGTATCGTAGTTTTAATTATAGAAAACAAACACCGACGTTTTGCAACAACGTTATTACAATGTGGACAGTGTGTTTACTGAAGTTAATTAAGTAAATTTTTATTGCGAAACCTCTTACAACATTGTGCTTCACACAAGTTTCTTTATGTGACTTTAGATATGAGTAGGTTAAGCAACAGTGTTCATCAAGGCCTTAGTCAGCCAATAATTTCAGGGGGGGTTTTGGTGGGCACATCCCCCAATTGCCAGAAGCTATAAAAAATTCTAAATGATAAACAGTTCTAGAAATTATCTGAAGTTTTTTTGGCAACATAGCCCCCTAACTACCGTGGGCTATAACAAATTCTAAATACTAAACACTTCTAGAAGTTATCTCAAATATCTTTTTTTATGGCAACATAACCCCTTAACTGCCGTAGACTAAGCAAATTCTGAATATTAAACACCTCTAAAAGTTATTTGAAGTCTTATTTTTGCAATATAACACCATAACTTCCAAAGGCTAGCAATTATTCTATATGTTAAAAACTTCTAGAAGCTATCTAAAGGTTTTTTAGTAACATAACCCCCTAACTGCCAAAGGCTATGGAAAATTCTAAGTATTAAACACCTCTAGAAGCTATCTGAACTGTTTTTTTATGGCACCAAAACTCCCTAACTGCCGAAGGTTAGGACAATTTCTAGATATTAAACACCTCTAAAAGCTATCCAAAGTGTTATTTTTATGGCAACATAATCTCCTAATTACCGAAGGCTATACATTTTTTTTAAATACCCAAAACCTCTAGAAGCTCTCTGAAGTGCTTTTTATGGTAATACAGCCCCCTAATTTGTACATGTATCTTAATTTTGATATTGTTTGAACCATAAATATATCCATATATATTTTGTTCATAAAATTTCGCGGGGGTGGGGGGTGGGGTGAGGTTTGAACACCCAAACCCCCCTGGCTACGGCCTTGATGTTCATATTTCTTACTTATAATTTTTCTTAGGAAATAAATATTTGTGAAGTTGAGCAGACAGAAAGTTACAATATTGTAGTAGCAGTATTTTAATATTGACACTTTTCAACCTTATAAAATAAAATATTCCTTTAAGAACAATATCGTTGGGGAAAAAACACAGGGTACTAAACCATTGTATATGTATTACTTTCATTGAAGGTTGTGGAAAATTTTAATTAAATATCCAGCGAATCCTAAAAACTTTGTTCACAACAGTTGAAGATAAAGATTATTTTTAAACTTTGTGGGAGTGGAAATCGCATCTGCGCTCTACTGTGGACAGAGAAAATATTAATAATACTATTCTTTTTTAACATATATAAAATAAATAAGCTAAGCGAATAAATGTCGTAAAACAATAATGTGAGAAACAACTAGAGGATGTAAATATGATTTAAAATAAAGATATAGCCTATAATATAATATATTTTGTAATGTATATCATCTAATATAACTACTATTACATTATAATTAGGTTTTCTGTCTTTTAACAGGTTCATTGACTTATCTAAATTGAATCATATCATGATTTTTAATGGGTTTTTAATATGTAAACATGTTGATTATGTGTTTACTCTAAGTACCGGTACATACTTAGAAAATGTTTACTTTTATGGTAATAATAAATAAGACTTTGCATCATAATATAATGTTTACTATTCCGTCTATATGCTACCACTAATAATAATAATAATAATAATATCAAAATGTTTTACTGTCCGACACATTTCCAAAAATAGAGGCAGGATCTTTAAATCAGGTTAGCAGACAAAAACTATATAACAATATAACAATAAATAATGAATAAATTGTTGGGTTTAATATCGATCCCGATAGGCTAACAGGATAGGTTCTTCCTATATCTTGTTATGACACCAAAATCCCTATTTACCTTTTGTTCAAGGAACCATTATTTGGAGGGAGAGGGGCTCTGTAATGTTATTAAATGAACATTTGATTTGTAGTCCAGTCTGATTTCTCACTTTAGTATATTTTCAGTAGAGTGACGTGCTCACACATCCCTAATTGCGAGCTCTTCTTCAGCCTGTAAAGAAGACTTCGTGACCGGAAAACTAACCTCCCTTGTATGACGACTTGCCTGGAAGGTTTCTCGCGTTGGAGAGAATTGTGAGATAGAGAGGAAGATAAAGCTGTGTGAGGTTGAAAGGGGGGAAGAAGGCTAGTAATAGAGAGGCTAAGAAATATGAAGATTGAGCCAAAGAATAGGCAAAAACGTCGAAAAAAAAAGTTAAGTGAAGAAAAAAAAAAAGAGACGGAGATAATTAAAATCGTAAGGAAATAAAGAAATTAAAAAGGATACTTAATCAGGAAAACACTTCAACACCAAGTTTTAAATCAGCATATTTTAAAGTAAAATGGAGGTCTACTATGCGAACACATGGTCATGTGATGTAATCACTAAGTACCAGAATTGCAGTAAAATGAAATAATTGTCATGCTGTCATGGTTGTCACTCCCCGTTTAGGTGTATTCTGTACTTTTCCTTAAAATATATATTTCTGTATCCTATTTTCATAAATTATATGAGTGTTAAAACAAAATGATTACAAAACAAAATACAGAAAGATAATGGAGATAAGATGGTAATAGTAATAATAATGTAGTCTTTATTTGGGTGAAGCTAAATCCAGTTCCTTTCCTTGCACTTAGCTGCTTATTAATAAAACATGTACAATTGATATGATAATTAAAAACTTAGCTATAATATGTGTACAAGAAATAATAATATAAATATTGACCCCACAAACAACATAATAATAAAACAGGCTTAATACACTATAATCCTTGTCTCCGTAAACCAGAATTAATCGTGTTTATCAATATCTTAGCTGGTAATAGAAGAACATATTAACGTCCTCGTACACCGACATATGCATACGGTGCCAGGATACTACGTAGCAATATGGTATCTGATTGATTGCCACGACGTTCCCACGCACCGAGATCGTAACTAAGACAAATATACCCCAAGAGCTTGTTTACCCCACAATACCTTATACTTCCTCTTCACCACCTCAGAGCAGTGCAGCGAAACATAATCGAATGTATGTTGTTCTGTTAAAATAATGAGTGATACCTTGTTTATAATATATTACTTAAGAGCTATTATTTTTAAGAAGCACAAACAATAGACAACAGTTAGTAAATGTTAGTAAGTTTTATTCACTCATGTTGGTAAACGCCCTAGTAGGGCCTACTTAGACGAGAATGTTTTAAGTTTAAATTTTATGGTTTGGTCTCAACAGGAGGCCTCACTAACGCTCGGAAATAAATAAAATAATATCCTACCTGTAAATTTCACTGATAAACTTAAATCTGTTTACTTGTTAGATGTTTACGTTCGCTAATTTCGGCTCATGCGTTTTCCTTGTACTTAGTGTCATAATAAAACGGATCCCCAATACCATAAAGAACTTTGTACTATTGTACAGTAATAATTAGCTCATTTCTCAATTTTAATACAATACAATAGTCTAACAATAACAGTACCGCCTCACCAAGAGACTTAAGAGTACATCAGAATGGGCGAGAGGAGTGGGGGTAGGTAAAGGCAGCCATGACAGTATCGGACGTGTATTTTTACTTTCAAAGCGGAACGGAAATCCATGCACCGTCCGTATACGATACTATACAACTACTAGGGTGCCACGACAGGTGCCGATGTGCGCAGCTTCATATCAAAGCATGGCAAGAGAAAAAACAGACAATACTGTTTTGTGAGATATCGTAAGCATAGGATACTATGCCGGTGTGCTCGGACCTTTAGACAGTACAGTAGGACACAGAAAGATTAAAAGAAAAGAACCCCAAAGTTTTTAGTGCGTAAAGCCAGCTATACATATAATCTAATCCAATAATAGGCTACATCTAAAACAAACAAAATAAATTACTTCCAAAATAATGTATTAAATAATCAGTTATAAATTAGAAATATTTATATACACACGAGTATATATATATAATTTTACATTTTACGTATTCCTAAGATATCCTCACTTACCCCAGAGGTGCACGCACCCCAAGTTGAATACCACTGGCTTAAAAGAAATATCACGAAGATTTTAGAAAAAAGTGTATCAGGTATAAAGGCCAAAGAAGAATGAAATGAAAATAAGAGAGTATGAAAGAAAATATGTAACACAAAGTGTAAAGAGGGTAAATATTAAATATTAAAACTGGATGGTACAGTTTGGGGAGATAAGATATATTAAAGGAAAGCCAGCAAGGGTGCGAGAAAGAAGGAATACAATAGGATTAATATACAAAAGAGTAAATCTGAGAAGTTAAATCAGAAATATCAAATATACTAGAGTGATGGTGAGGTAAGTAGGTTGGATTTGATAAAATAAGCTTTAAGTAGAGGAAGAAGACAGAAGCTAATATGGACGCAAGAAAAATATAGCAGAGTAGGCCTAGAAATAAAGAACAGCTAAGCATAGAAGGTAAAAGAAGGTTAGCAAGGATTTAAAAATGAGATGAGGAAATATAGAGATATAAGTAGAATAGAGCAGAAAAAGTAAAGAAGTAATAATGCAAACTTAAATAAGAATGTATTTAGTAGGTCTGAGGTAAGGTAAATGTAACACTAATAAAGTAGAGTAGACATATGAAACACAACAAAAAAAGGGGCTGTATCAAGATAGAGGTTGAAGAAGATTGAAGAAAATAGGGTAAAAGGGATATATTGAAGATGAAATAGGATGAGAGAGATACAGCGTATTATAAGATAGGAGTAAGAGAAGGGTAAAGCAGAGCGAGTAAAGTAAAAATAATACTAAGGCCATGCTAGAAACAAATGGATTACGGTAGGATGGATGTTAAAAGAAGAGCAAAGAATAGTGATTAAAGGAGAATATAAATGACGTGTTAGAAACATAGAGAGTACAGCATGATAGAGGGTAAAGAAGAGAAGAGTAAATGAGAGTTAGTAAGGATGCGAGATTAAGATACAGAGTACAATAGATTAGAAGTAAAATAAGAGCTAAGCAGAGCGATAAAAGGAGAATAGAAATGACGTGACAGAAAGATACAGATTAAGTTAGGATAGAAGTACAAGAAAACGGAAGATGAGAGAGTAAAGTAAAATTAGCTAGGACGCGATAGAAACATACAGGATAGAGTAGGATGAATGTTAAGGAAATCGAGTAAGGATGCAAGAGGAAGATACATAGTACAACATGATATATGTTAAGGAAGAGCAAAACATGGCGAAGCAGAGCGAGTAAAGGAGAAATAGCAAGGAAGTGAGAAAAAATACAGACTAAGATAAGATTGAGGTAAAATAAGAGAGAAGCAGAATGAGTAAAGAAAAACTAACAAGTACCCGACACAAACGTACAGAACAGTAGGATAAAGGATGAAGAAGAACGAGTAAAGAAGAGCTAGAAAGGATGCGAGAGACTACACAGTTCGATCAAAATCTCCTCCCCGCTCAACTCTTGGCAGGGGTAATGGCCCTGAGGGTCTGTGAGGTACTCGATGCCTGAGCCCCAGCAATAGATCACATCCAATTTACAGCTTCCTTCTCCATTATCCCTTTACACTCCCCCACGTCCCACTATTTCCACCACCACAAGTAGGCTCATCGCTAGGAGGGGAAACAAATTACTCTCCGCAACTTCAGCACTCTTCAGGCTGATGGAGGGGAAAAGCCGTCAATTTTACCGCCGTAGCTATTAACTCTCACACGCATTTTTTATTAAGAGCACTCAAAAATATCGCATTTCCTTTCAATCGTCAAAATATGATAGTTTTTAGGTCTCCAAGATAATTTACATGTGTATTAATTTTCTGACAAATTCTTATACTTTAGTTTGATGTGTCATATTAATATATTTTTATGTTTATTTGTAATAATTATATAAATTACTGATAATACATTCCATTAAACAATAATATATTATTAATCTTAAGCAATATTAAACAAAATAAAAGTGTCATTAATGAAACACCCTAATCGATGGGCATGTGGATTTAGACGTCAAGCTCGTATATTTTGGTTAGCGGGTGATGAAGAGGTTAAGGTTCGTATCCCAGCCAGTTGTACTGAGGTTTTTCTTTAGTAAATAATTTACCACTGATTTTTTTCCCCACCACGTCTCACTGCAAGCATATGAACTAATTATGCTAATATGTTTGAATTTAGAGTAAGTGTTCTTTTATTTGCGTGTAGAGAGTGGAAGAGCTACTTAAGTAAAAAAACAACCTTAGTAGACCTGAATAGAGCTCAAATCCCAATCTATCTGTCAATGTATTCCCACTATTCATCCACGAAAATCAGATTTCCTCTTATCTACGTTCTACCTTCCCTATCCATTTAGTGTAAATATGTGAATAGCCCGGAAGGATCACAAGGCACTCTCCGCTTTGATCTAAAAGCTATCCCAATGTGTTTGTGTGTTAAGAATTGATAGATCCTTTGTTAAAGGGCGTCGTAATTATAATACACACAGGAAGGTGAATGTAGGCTAGTAAACAAAACATAATACATATCTAGATCAAACATTGACCCCTCAATTCACTCAATTTGCAGGCGTGTTTGTACAATCTTTCACAAACTAATGTTTGATCTATATTATCTCATATAAGCCACCATCAATTTAAACTCCATTTGGAAATAAATTATAGAATAGTAAATGTTTAGATTAAATGAATGCTGTCGACCTTGGTGGTCTTGGGGTAAAGTGCTCTCTTCAGGATCGGATGATCGTGAGTTCAATCCCAGCCGAGGTCGACGGATTTTTCCTTGAGTGATAAAAATCCGTAGCACAACTTCCTTCGGAGGGAAAGTAAAGCTGTCGGTCCCATGTCGATTGTGGCATGTAAAAGAACCCTGGAAGTTATTTGAAAATACCTTTCCCAGCTAAGTTTGTAGACTTTTATGCTATAAGCTATCTCACAGAAATTCTCGTGTGCTGATATAAAAAGTTGGTTTAGAAAGTGCACGTTAAATACCCCAAATAAATAAATAAATGCATGAAGCTACTCTATAAATTTAAATGGAGTTTTATAACAGCAGAACTTACTTTACGCGTGGCTGAGTGGGATTTGCCAGATCACAGATCAATATTAATTTGGTTCGTATCCAGATGGTGCTTAAGATAATTTATCAAATACCGCTAATTAAATATTTGAAAAAAATTGAGGTTGTAAATCAACGGACCATCAACGTGTTATTTTCCAAAATGATTTGAAAAATATTTTTATATAAATGAAATAAGGTAAATTGACTCTGCATGATTAATTAGAAAATTATTACCTATAACTAAACGGCTATTAAATGTAAACAATATGGTTTAGTTTTTTGAAAAAGAAAGATACTGAAAATCAAGTTAACATAGAAAATATTTAGTTACAGTAATATCGTCTCATTTTAAAGATTGGGGTATTTTATTTCAACGTATTACCAGTATTATATTTTGATAACGTATGTTGTAAGCGTTTAATAAATTACAAATTGATTTTTAGTCAAATTGAATTTTGAAAATTGAACCCATCTGCTTAAGTGTATTCTTGAAATGTGCTTAGTTGAGATCAAACCTGAATTGGTGGCCACGATTATTAAATGTCAGTTTCTTGTAGTCTGATATGCCAGTGACGGGAAAAACTGGGTTTGAATACTGGTTGGGTGACCTGGTGGTCAAGGGTAAGGTGTCAGACTTCTGTGCTGGAGGTCCGGGGTTCAATCCTCGGTACCGGCACAGATTTATCTGATTGCCAAACCCTTTCTTCACCTCTGACAAGACGTGTATTAATCACAACTTGTGAATGTGAGGAATGCCAGGCCTCCACCGTGGTTCGGATTCCACGTTAAACTGTATTTTCTCCATTTCATCTCACAATCACCCTACCATTACACATTAGTGTAAGTGCGTATAATCCGAACGGGTAGTAAGACGCGGTGCTAATAATAATAATAATAATAATAATAATAATAATAATAATACTGGTTGGATGGACTGAGGATAATTTTTATTTTCTCATATCAAGAGTAATTATTGTAATAGTGAAAAAACTGATCTCAAGATTATGATTAATCTTTACGTTTTATGTGAACACTAACCAAAATAAGTGGATTTTACAATTCTGTCTGTCCCCATGTCTGTCTTTCTGTCTGTCTGTCTGTCGCTGGACATGGATCCAAAATGGTTAATACATTTTGTTCAAATTTGGCATTTAGATTTAATAGGACTATACCATAGGACATTTTTATAATTTTGACTCTTAGCCCTCAAATTAAGTGATGAGTACTGATGAGTAATTTTTTTAAATTCAAAATTTTTTGAAAATGGCCTTTATGATTTTGTTTTAAATTCATTTATAGTATATGTTTGACTTGATAAATAGCATTTGTATAGTAGTTTTTTTAGCAGAATTCGTTGAAGGGTAGTTGACTGATGGGACATTATTGAAAATTCCAAGTATTTCGAAAGTAGCTCTAACGATTTTGCTTAAAATGTATATCTGGGGACTGTGTGGTACAAAACAACACACTCTTTACAATACTACTACTACTACTACTACTACTACTACTACTACTACTACTACTACTACTACTACTATTACTTGTTTTTGGGGTGAAAATTCGTTTATGGGTAGTTGGTTTATTGATGACAATCTTTTATTAAACTTGAAACATTGGTTCCAAATGAGTATCTTGGGAGTGTTTGACATGAAAAAATTAACTGTATACTTGCTTTGAGAGTAACATTTCGCTTTAAGGGTAAATAGTTTACAAATGACTTATTCTTCAAAAATTTGAAATATTTTGAAAAGAGCTCTAAAAATTTGGTTTAAACTGTATATCCGGGGAGTGTTTTACATAGGAAATAAAACAGTATTCTTGTTTTTGGGGTAAATTTGTTTTAATGGTAGTTTACTTATGACTGGTCTAAAAAATTATTTTAGTGATTTATTAAAAATGGGTGTCTGTTCAGTTTTTTGTATTATAAATAATTATATGTATACATGCATTTTTCAAATTAATTTGATGGCAGTTAACTGATGACTGATTTTTGTAAAATTGGAATTTTGTTGAAAATATCTCAAACGATGTTATAATAAATTGGTATCAGGTGAATATTTTAAATTATTAATAATATTTAATATTTATTTTTCTAAAATAAATTAATTTAAAGGCAGTATATTTGAAATAAATTATAAAAAATTTCAAAAATTTCAAAATTGGCTTTGAAGAGTGAGATAAAATTGGTTTTTACAAATTACAAATAACTTTAGGAGGGCTTGCAAATAATCTATCGAGGAAAATTTGAAATTTTTTAATATATTATTTGATTAAAATGTATATACTTTACAGAGTGTTTATTGTTTAACAAAATTATGTATTTGTTTTGATAAATATCCCTTCCTAAAGGTAATTTACTGAAAACCTGGTTTTGAAAAGTTTCTTCAAATATATAACACACAATATGAGAAAATGTGTGCAATTGTATCATACCATTTACTATTTAGTTATTTCCCTATCTCGATTCACGCTACCCTAACCAGTTAGAGTTATTAAAATGGATGTATCACATACGTGTTTTAAAACGTTTTCAAAAAACCAGGCAAATCTAAATCAAGTTAATTTGTAGGTCATCATTAGCTGATTTTACTTTCTATTTATTTTTATTATTTACCTTACTGCGTCTTACAACCCATTTGGGTTGGACGCATATAAACTAATAATAAGCCACTTGAGTGGCTGAATGGTTTAAGGCGTACTCTCCTGTTAAACTGACCTGCTAAACACGGGAAGCTCGGGGATCGACTCCCGGTCGGATATACTGAGGGTGTTTTTTTCTAAATGGTTTCCCACTATCCTGCCATGCAAATGAGGTTAAATTATCTCTAAAATGCTTCCATACTCATCCCTATTTAATTTGTATTATAGTATATGCGTATAGCCTGGACTGGTGCTAAAAAAAAGATAGCGTTGAAAGTAAAATATACCTGCATTATCGTGGAGGAGGATTTGGAAACTACTAAGGGAAAAAAGCCTCATTACACTCGGGTGGTATTCAATACATGACCTCATCAACGGCAAAACAGATTACGTGAGCTTAACCTATCAAGGTAGCAGAACTTTATCTCCATTCCAAAAAATTAACTTAAGCACATCTGTAAGATATTTAAATAATCCAAAATCCTTTGAAACAGAGTGTACACGTAAACAGAAGAGGATGTAGTTCTCAGCCCGGAAGCCTTTTTACAGTCTACAACGTAGTATTCTGTTAAAGTTTAGAGAGTGGCCGACAGCCAATAGGAGGTGTCTTCGTGGCTTTGTTTAGTAGCACAACCTAGCAAATGGATCACGTCAGTCATTTTATGACTCTTCTCTTGAGTCTTAACGTTGCACGGCTACATGCAGCCAATCAGGGCTCGTCAAGATAAAAGGAGTAGGGTGAGGGTGATATGGGAATGGGGTGTTAAAAACCAGGAGTTTTTTTTTGTTGACCTCCTGACGTGATTTCTTCTAATGGTAGGTAATACCTTATGTTAGTGGTTTTTATTACCTTAGAGTTCGGCGTACTCTTTCTGAACCACGACTTCTTACTCACATCGCATAGTTTAACGCGTCAATATCGTAATAGACTGAATTGCCAGTGATGGGTGGATCAGGGTCAAATCTCAACCGGGTGTTTTATTCTAAATAGTTTTCCACTCTTCCTAAACGAAAATTCGGTTACATTTACTATGAATTATAACTTCCTCATTCCTACACTAATAGTGTAAATATAATAGTATCTCTTACAGGTAGTATGACGCCTTTTGAGGTAATCAGTCTATTTGAGAAGATTTTGATGATATAGTAATAATTTTTAATACCTTTAAATGTCTCTTTAGTATGTTAGTGCCTATTGTACAAATGATAGTTTCAAAATGCCTTTTCTCCCTCGATTTTTTTCCCCCCTAAATGTTGGTAGACTATTTTGGAGATTCCTTGCATGCCTATAATATGTAAGCCCAGTAAGTCTGTTATCAAATTCCCTCATACGAGGGCTCATCCAAGATAAGTGGTATCCCTTTATTTCTCACCAGCTAGCTCCATTGCCGCCTCTTAGGCTGTTCGAGGGAATGACAGCCAAATGCCTACTCCACGTGATGTTTGTGGTAGTTAGCAACAACTGCTGGGTCTGGTGGTCTGATAGGTTCGGACATCAAAGACTGGTAATGAAGATTTTAATTTGGCTCACAGTAGTATCATTTCAGTCAGTGCTTGTGTCTTTTGTAAAAATAGCTGTTCGTTGGATATGTACGTATCCATTTTATATTATTTATTTACATTGCAGTGATCAGAGTGGCATTGTTGTTGATTGAAATAAACTAAAATTACCTAAATATAAATTGTGTGGAAAAGAATTATTTAGGCAGTGGATTTTGGAAACCTACCTTGAGCGATCAAGATTATAGTTTAGGGACTTGTCAAGTGTGGAAGCTGTTGGCATCATGAGGAAAATAGAGATTACTCTCTAATAAATTGATAAAATATTTAATAATAAGAATTTAATATTAAATATGTATTTATATTTATCACCATAATAATGAATTAAATTACTTAATGTTATGGAATTTAATATTAGATAATCGTATACTATTTATATTGAAGATATTAATAGTACAAGTATATATAAATTAGTAACAATATTAATAAAATTGTATTTATTTATAATATATATAATATATTTAAACTCATCTATATTTATATAAATTAACATATATAATAATTCAATTCTTACTATACTATCTCTAAAATAACTTTTTTCCATAATTCAATTAAATTAATTAACAAAAAAATTTATACCAAATTTTGCAAAAAGTATAAGTTTTTAGATGAAGTATTCGCTTTTTTTTAGTTAAGTATACACTTTTTAATTTTATAGATTATAAAATGTTTATTTAATAGGCTAAATATTATAATAAAATAAAATAATTACTCAATCTCATATTTTTAATAATAAATAAAATTAAACACTAAATTAAAGTTTTGATCATTATTAATTAAGTGCATGATTTAAGGATTTATCTTGATTGAATAAATCAAGGAAAATAAAATTTATCTTCCGTATATCTTATAAAAGTAAACAATTTCACAGAGCATTATAAAATAGTAACAAACTATACTAATAGGTTTGCATCACAGAGTTAAATAATAATTGATTACGTGGATGGATATAAGTTAATTTACCGTCTTTTATCCCTTTAATCTCCACAACTAATAATCATATGAATACAAATATTGCAGAAAAACTTTAGCTGGAAGCGATGGCATGTATCTCAAATATCTTCCTTAGAAGGACAAATTACAGCCCTCCTTGAAGTCGAGCTTAAATCAGCTGAGCTAGTTTGTCTTAAGTTCTGCCCGATGACTCCATAGGATGTTGAGAGAAGCTTCTCGTAATATAAAAACATGTTGCCAGACAACAGAACTAAGTTCACGCACGAACATCTTGAGAAGTATATATGGTAATTAACTGTAATACTAATTAATCTGCTTTTAGTAAAAATATAAGCTAGAATTTAAAAGTAGATAAAATTGATTTTATTGAGTAGTTAATGCAACTAATTTTAATTTATAATGCCTATTTATGAGCCTTTTTATGTTATTTGTGATGCATATTGGCCAGGATTTTTATTTACTTTATATTCTATAAAAATTCTTCCCCTACTTATTAGTAATAAATGTACAAATATACTGGTACATTAAAATAAAATATTTAGCAGACAGTGCTATCCATGTTTACAACTCAGAAGTTGTAAAATAAAAATAGGCCGTAGAAGACGTGTTCTATTTCCTACTAGATACAAGATATTGTATAAAATAAGTTTTGTAAGGCGAAACCAGTATAACCTTTGGTGTACACATGGAACTAATCTGTACTAACCTGTACCTGGTATAGGACACACTAAATATCTGAGCCAAAATTGTTGGTTTTTCGTTCCTATAATAAAGAACTGGGAAACGTATGTGTATATTCCCGTGCTCTGAATCTTACTACCCGTCCGGGTTTTCCTTCTATTTATAAGATTGAGGTAGGTATGAGGAGGGTAAACTGTATAAAATGTACCACTATTTGATTGTTGGCCAAGCTTGGTACTATTAAAACTTCAGTTTACCCTGTCAGGATTCAAATACCTACCTACCCATCATATGCAAATCAGACAAGACGACACTGACGCCTTTGTCCCCATGTACTCCCCGGTGTGGATCTGTGTGTGTTATTTCTAGCTATGATTATTTTCTGAGAAACGCTTCATTGTGAGGTAGCCTACAATAAATGACAATATTAAATCGAAATTAGAAAAAAAAATAAAAAAAGGAATAGGTTTATTTTAGGATTCCTTCACTAGAAATAATTATTTTTAATTTTCCAAGTCGTGTTTTTTTTTATAATCCCCAGTGTGCTAAGAATTTTACGACCGGCAATTCCAAGTCTCATATGATTTAATGACTTCATTTCTTTAGAATTTCTCAAGAGTGTGTAATAACGCTCGTAAAATTGGTTTACTTTTCTAGGTTTATGAGTCTTTGTTTTGAGCTTTTAAAATAAATGGGGAGCAATTATTATACTGTATTTCATTGCTCCCCTACCCCCCTCCTCCCGTTCTATTCGACAACCTTTACTGGTACCAATATAACTCTGCCCTGCGTCTTCATTTACGGCCCACACACAAAGATCGGACACAGTTGATATCCAACGTGAGCGATTGTTTTTTCAAAGAACCTTTCGTTTAATAACTCAAAAAAATATGTTTTGAAATTACCCCTCAATGCCTTTTCTCTCTCTCTCTCTCTTTTTTTTTTTTTTGCAAAGCGTCTTACTATCCGTTCGGGTTATTTGACTATGTACTAATTACGCTAATGGACTAGGAATTGGGAAGTTTGACTTTAGAGGAAGTGAACCGCCATTTGCGTGAAGGAAGAGTGAAAAACCATTTAGGGAAAACCCCACCAGTTCACCCGACCAAGATTCGGACCTAGATCTCCCCGTCATCGGCAGTCCAGCTCAACAAGAAACTAGCGCGTTAGCTAACTACACCACCGAGGCGGGTAGTTAGCATCTTACATTCCATTTAAGCTACACGTTTATATAATTACGCTTATAGAGAAAAGTGAATTTCAAAGACATTCTCAAGCATTTTATACTATTTATTTTATGTCAGTTTGTTCTGTTATAGATGTATTATCATTTTATTTGTCACCTTATCTTACTACCTGTTTGTTTTATACACATATGTACTAACTACATTAATGTGTTAGGGATGCAGAAGGTTGAATTGATAGTAAGTTTACCCTTATTTTTGTGTAAGGGGAGGTGGAAAACATTTAGGAAAAACACTCTCAGTACACCCGACCGGGATTCAAACTCAAATATCCTCTTTATTGGTAATCCAGCCTATTATGAAAGTAACGTCTTAACCCATTCGCCCACCGAAGAAGGTTATAAGCGGAACCATAATGGTACTACGTTAGGTAAACTTGCTACGTTTCAGGATCCAAACGAATGGTACATTGCAATACTAAGTGCTTTTGTGCTAGTTTCAGTAAGTTAGTAGGCAAACTCTAATTTGTAAGTATGTAAGTTATGTTCTGTTATAATTTTGTAATAAGAAAAAAAACACGTTAAATAGTAGAGACTCAAATTTGAGACACATTTATACAATATATAGCTAAATATGTTACTGTGATTGATTTAAAATTACTCTGTGATCTATTTCTTGTGTATGTATATGACGTAATATATTTTTATTTCATGCCGCTTTTACTATTCTTGATGACTTCCAGTAGGATGGTTACTCGCTGCCGGAAACACGTCGAATGGGGCACGTCCAATTTCCTTTTTGGGCTTCTTTTCTCCATTTTATTTCACTTCCTAGTCCTTACCTTTTACCGGAGACGGACATGAATGTTTGAAGGAAAGATCTAAAGAACGTGCTTCAATAAACTACGATCAGATGCTTCTCTTATGTGTCCATTGGGCTTAAGTTCGAAAACGAGAGTGGATTTGAAAGGGTTCCGAAATGGCCAAAAGGTTTTTTTTTAAGATCATTAGATAGTAATACTTTCACTCCAAATACTTCAAAGTTAGATACGGTAGTCAAATATATGTCAAGATAAAAAATAGGTACACAATATTATATATGACGTCATAAAGTTAAGAAAATACAAGCTATATAAAATATACGTTTTCTTTTAGAACTAAAAGAAGTAGTTCTACACCCTAGCTCAATCGGTAGCCTGCCTGCTAAGTTAAGGGTACCGAGTTTGATTCCCGACATGGCTGAGAAATGTATCATTGGTGAAATGTGGGTTTCCCACTTCACAGTGATTTATTTACGGTGGAGGGGGGGGGGTTGGATTTTTGTCTGTTCTAGATTTAAGTTAGTTTATGAATAGAGTGCTGATATAATTTATCTGTTAAAGTGCGCTTTAAACACCCCAACTATTTTTTAAATAATAAAAGTAATAAAATAGCAAGTTGATCGTTATGAAAACAAAGCATTTACAATAGAATAGTGTATTTCTAAAATTAACCTACTAAACCGTCTTTGGTTATTGAAACAATTTTTTTTGCGAGGATTTTTGAAGATACAGTGTGTTTCCATGTATATTTATTTATTTAAGAAAGGTATTTAACGTGGACATTTTGATTTAATTGATTAGATAAACACATAATCTACAAACGGAATGTATTCTATAATATACACACTACCCAATCCTCCGCACGTTAATTCATAATTGTGAAAGTAGATGCCCCAATTTCCACAATGATATTTATTTCCGAAATACAGAGAATCGAACCTAATCCTAAGTTCAATGGACAGATGCCCTACCAATTAAGTTAAGGAGCCAAAATTCAATAAGCCTGAGAGATGATTTTTTTTAATCTATGAATAATAGTTTAGTGAGTCTACCCCTTCGCTAGTTAGTGTCAGCCGCCAACACCACATGGAAGAAGGCATAAGTACACCTCGTTTACCATGAAAGGTAGTAATATTTCCTTACCCGTTTCAACTATGGCGTAGCTTATAAGACAGGGCCATAGTGTGATTTATCAAGAAAAGATTACCTTTTCAAGGAAAACAAAATGTACTAAATAAGTCATAAATGTTCGGTAGTTTCCCGTTGTTTTCCACCCTGAATTTCCATGAGCGAGCGTATTTTGGATGATATATATCTTATACACTTATATAAAAGTTAGACAATTTGATTTTTGTTTTGTTTCTATTTGATTTATTTCAAAAATTTAATTATTCTAAGCAATTTGTTCATAAAAATGAGTCCAGAAAAAAAGATAAGTATGGTATCGCCAATAAAAGCCCATCCCCTGGCTAGGTTGAAGGAATGCTCGGGCATAAGTCCAGGGAACCACGGTTCGATGCGAGCTGGCACTAACAATGAAATTTATTATTTTTATATGGTTTCGTCTTGCTGCCCTATTAGTTAATATTCAGATGGATGAAGATAGTATCAAATACAGAAGTGGTAAAAAAAGAACAATGCATAAAGGTAACTTTGGAAAGGTATACAGCAAAGAAGAGTTAACATGGTAGGACACATACTAAGACATGATAGTTCGACGAAGATAATTATAGAAGGAGATGTGGAAGGGGGGACCAAGACTAGAGTACGTGAATAAGACAGCGGACGACGTCGGTAGAAGAAGGACAAAAATGTAAAAAATTTGGGCTAGGATAGGCAAAAGTGGAAATCTGCAGCAAATCGATAGCAAGATTGATGACCTAATGATAAAATATGTACTATGATACTTTCTTAGCTCAGGATAGTTACAGGTATTTTATTGGTATATTCTTTGTTTCTAAAGTGCAAGTTTAACACCGAGAAAAATCAGTAAAAAAAATTTTTTTTTTTGCTTAGAAATTTGGAAACAAAAAGATCATTTAGAGATTTCAGATTAAAAACTAGAACTTTGTAGCTCGTATAGCACTCAAAATAATAAACTAACTACCATATAGGCTAAATATACATGATATATATGATTTTTTATGATGAATTGATGGTATGGTGGGAAAAGGATGCGGATGTACAGGAACAGTTGCAGAAATAGAATGAGGTGAAAAAGTGTGGAATGAAATTTAGTATAATGAAAAGTGAAGTGATGATGGTGTTGACAAGGCAGAGAACAAGGCCAAGAAAGGTGATAGAACTGGATGAAGTAGATTCGAAAGAAGCATATTTGAAAGAAGCAAAGAGTGTAAACTATCTGGGTAGTGTGAGTGAGGCAAAAAGGAGCAAAAGAGAATATATAGTGAGACGACGGCAGCAGGGAGAGGTTTTCTACAGGTGTGTAAGAGACCTACTATGGAAAATAGAAGTGCCTCTAAAGTATAAGAAGTGCTGTATAGAGCATACTTCATACCCATAGTAACGTATGCAGAGGAAGCTTGGACTTTGGATAAAAGAGAAACGAGGAAAGTGGAAGCCACAGGGATGAAATTTATGAGGAGCATGTTAGTTGTCACCAGAAGAGATGGGATTAGGAATGACGATGTAAGGTCTAGAGTTGGAGTACAGGGTGTTCATGATATAGTAGAGGAAGCTAGGATGAAATGGTATGGACACGTAATGAGGATGGAAGGGGAAAGGATTCTAAGAAGATTAATGGATATGAATTATATAAGGAAGAGGCCGCAAGGGAGACCGAGGAAGAGATGGGAGGAACAGTTAGCATCAAGTGTGCAAGTGAGAGGATGAAAGTGGAAGAGAGTGCAGGAGGAAGAATGGTGAAAGGACAGAGGGAGATGGAGGTATTTTACTAAAAAAAAAGGCCACAGGCTGGAAACAGTTCATGATGATGATGATGATGATAATGATAATATATATATATATTTTGTCACCCTGGCTCACTACCCATTCGGGTTGTACGCATATGTGCTAATTACGTTATTTAGTAAGGATTAGGAAGGTTGAATTTAGAGGAAGTGAACCCGTACTTGCGTAGAGGGAGAGTAGTAAAACATTTAGGAAAAAACCACAACTCGGATTATAACCCTGATATCTGTCATCGCAAGTCTAGTCTATTGCGAGAGTGACGACTTATACCGTTCGACCATCAAAGTGGGTATATTCATTATACTTATTATATGATTAACGTTCACAATTTTATATCACAGATGCGGATTTATCAGATTATAACGATTTCCGTGTCCAGGTTTGATTTTTCAATTGCCAGGAAAATTTAATATATTTTATATTTGTGGTTTCTTATATTTTATACATGTAGATTACACTATTAACATAAAAAACAAACAAACACCTCAAAAATTAAGTGTATTTATTCAAAAAATAAATGACATAAAAATATTTTCTCCACACTCTATAAAAGTAAGTTTAATTCAAATATCAATAATTTATAGTAGTCCAGATATAAGATAAAAAAAAACTACATATAATCTGAACAGGTAGTAAGACGCGGTGCTTAAAAATAATAAAAAGAAGATAAAAACATTAGGTGAAATTCTTGTAAAAGATAACTTATATTTTTCTAGGCATAAGCAAACACATTTACTCCAAACCCTTTCCTACATGTACAAACATTCCATTCCTGCTTTTTATTGACGTGTGTAAAATACTTTCAAGTCTTAACATTTTTTTTTTGGGACAAACATTTTCAACTTCTCTTCACATGGTCAAGTACTTATACTCAACCTGTTTTTTAACACATACAAATATGTATTTTTCGAATTATCTGTTTGATTAAATCATCCTTTGAGATATTATAACTTTTATTTGTATGCACCGCGTCTTACTTCACATTTGTGCTGTCCGCATATTTAAACCCATAGGAAGGTATAATTTATAGAAAATGTTCCCACATTTTCGTAGTCTAATGAAGGAGTGAAGCGTAAGGTCACGTGACCACCGTGGTGGGTACATTATATATATCATTATGATTTTGTACATTTTGAAAGAAAGCTAACGCATGTACAATTTAATTGTACATTAATGTACCATAGAACTAATCTTTACACTAAAGATACAGCCGCATCAAGTATCGTATTCGTAAATTGAAAAATGACGCGTAGAAACCGAAATCGAGCTCAGGACGATTGACTTAGGGGCCGTCTTTAGTTCACGTAAGGGGTTTTTTGTGGGGGAGGGGGCGTTCAGTTTTTTTTTACGTTTTATCACGAGAGAGTGTGATGGTGGGGGGTGGAAAAGGGTGGAGGGGGGTCAGAATCTATCTTACGTAAGGTTTTTATCAATGTGTATGATGAACAAAACTGTAAAATTTCTTTTGGCAGAAAATTAATTAATATTAAAATTTAACTTGTATTTTATTTAATTACTGCAGTTTAAAGTATTCTAGAATTTCATATCATGCGCTTTATTTAAACTATTTATGTTTAAAAATAATTAAACCACTAAAATAGTTTAATTTAACAAAAACTAAACAAATATCTAATAAAATGAGGGGGGAGGAGGGAGAGGGGTGGAACTGAAAATATTACGATCCTTTACTTGGTGGGTGAAAAGGGGTAGGGAATTATGGGGAAAAAAAGCCTTACTTAATTAAAGAGCAGCCCGTTTTTGCCGTGTCCACGTGTTTTCAATTAACGAATATCTGCAAATTTGTTTATTTTCCTTATTCTTTATCTACTCCTCTTTTTCACTCTGGGCTCGTAGTTTTCCTCCCTTGTATTTGAGCTTTTCTTTCATTAGTTAAATGTTTGCATTTGTTTTACAGCGCTAATTGCCGCTTTTGAGTCTGGGATACCTAAATAATTATAACATAAAATAAAACTACAATCATATTTTTAAACAATTTCATCAGTTGCCAAGTTTTATATCTCGCTATTTAACGGTTGATTGTTACCAGGGTGGATAGAGACGTGTTATTACGGTGTTCTTGAAAATGTTACTAGCAACACAACACCGTACAACTATTACCTACCTAACCCTGCACACAACCATTACATAATATCCCAATTGGTTGGTCAAATGGGAGAAAAGGTGGTGAGAGACTTGTCCTGTCCTTAACCACCAGCTTAAGATATTAAGTTATTACTGTAGATCCCGCACCGGTGGACCTACTGTTTAAGGTTCGGCCTAAGGGAGCGAAAGTATCTTTACAGTTTTTATAGAATTGAATTTTTTGGTCAAAATAAATCAAATATTTCTCCAGTAGCAACATAGAGTTTAGCTTTCTGCACATGTTAATATCAACAGATCTTGAATATCTGTCAAGGGTTCCCTGGAAATTTGTCAAAAGTGTTTAAATAAAGAGAAAAAGTGTTGACAAAATTCCAGGACACCCTTGACAAATATTCAAGATCTGTTGATATTAACATGTGCAGAAAGCTAAACTCTATGTTGCTACTGGAGAAATATTAGATTTATTTTTGCCAAAAAACTGTAATGGTATAAAAACTGTAAAATTACTCGCACTCCCTTCTGACTCACCTTAAGTATCGAGCTCATATTTTATAACCGTAAGTTTAGACCGATATTACCCTCTTACTCCCTTTCACAACTTACGTTATTTCATGCATTAGCCATATAAAAGAATTGATCAAACGATCCAAAAAATTTTTTTAGCACCGCTTCTTACTATCCGTTCGGTCACAAGGCCGTAGCCAGCCAATAATTTCAGGGGGGGTTTGGTGGGAATATCCCTCAATTGCCAGAGGCTAGAAACAATTATAAATATTAAACACCTCTAGTAGCTCTTTGACGTGCTTTTTACGGTAACACAGCCTCCTAATTTGTACTTGTGACTTAATTTTGATATTGTTTGAACCATGAATTAAGCCATATTCTTCTTTGTTCATTAAATTTCGGGGGGGTTTGAACCCCCAAAACCCCCCCTGACTAAGGCCTTGCGGTTCGGATTCCTATTTACTAGCAACGCTAATGAGTTGGGTATGTAGGGAACGCGAGAAAAGGTAAGTGTTTTTGTAATTTTTATAGCGAGACTTTTTAGCCAAATTAAACTAATAGTGCTTTAGTACACACACAGAGATTTAATTTTCTTCCCATGGTGATATCAACAGTTTTTAAATATCTGTCAAGGATGTCCTGGAATTTAATGATGTTTTCTATTAATTTAAAAAAATTGTTAGATTATGAGATAATGCTGCTACGCTCATGGCAGATATTCAGCAACTATTGATATCAACACTGGAATAAAATTAAATTATATGTTTATACTGAACCAATATTTGATTTATTTTGGCAAAAAAAGGATTCATGTTTTGCAATAAAAACGGCAAAAACTCGGGCCTTTTCTCGCGATCCCTACATACCCACCTTTAGGATGAGGAAAGTCGAATTAAGAGGAAGTTTACCCGCATTTACGTTGAAGAAAGGTGGGAAAGCACTTAGGGGGAAAACTCCCTCAGTACACCCGACCGGGGTTCAATCTCCAACATCCCTGTCATCAGTAGTCTAGTCCCATTTCGAGAGTGACGCCTTAAGACTATGCGGCCACTGAAGTAGGTCTTACTGCTCTTAATCTGACCTACAAACGACAGGAAGGATGGAGTTCGATTCCTGGCTGTGTGAACTAAGGGGGGTTATTCCTAAATGGTTCCCTCTCCTACCCACGAACGCGGGTACATTTCCTCTACATTACGAGGTTCGTATAGCTTGAACGGACCTTTTTTAATTGTGAAACTTGGTATCTATATAATTTGGTGCTTGTTTTTATCTTTGTAAATCCATAGTTTTTCTCAAACTTCTTTATAAGATACAAAGCTGAAACATCGCGCACAAATTACATAATTATTGTAGCTATCCCTAAAATTATTAAAACTAAAAATTATTTCAAGGGATGGCCAAGGGGGGATTTAGCACACTTCGATCACGTGGATAGTGTTGTAGTATTGGCCTGTGGCTCATGACATATTTATGAGAATATTCCTGAACTTGAAATAAAAACAATCATGATAACCTGTCATAGCCTTGGATATAAGCCACGCTATAAAAAAATCTAAAAATAGATAAAAACAGGAAACCGATTTGGCGTGTGAGATCCGAAATTGTGCATGTCAGAGACAGGACTAGCCTGTAGTAACAAACAAGTAATATAGGTTTTCACCTACTTCGGTGGCTGCATGGTCTAAGGTTTCACTCTCCTGTTAGACTAGACTGCCGATGACAGGGAGATCGGGGTTCAAATCACAGTTGGGTGTACTTAATACGTGGTATAACTTAATACGTGTATATATTTTTAACAATTCATATAGTTCTACTAGATATAAAGTTTTTAAAAGTAAAATATAATATTTTAAAACTATTTGATACAATGTTTTTAAAGTGAACGCTTGCTTACTTGTGACAGTTTTAAAAAAAAAGACAAAGCATGATGACGGACAACCTGATACAGATAAAAAATTTAGTTTAAAATTTTAAACATCTTTAATGTGGATTTAAATTAGTAAAATTAAGCTTGATATGCATTTTAAAAGCCAAATAATTAGATTTCTCAGTAGATATCATGTTTTATTTTATTTCGCGTGTGTATTATATTCTATTCAAAAATGTAAAAATGAACTTTAAAAAAATTTCAATAGCGATTTTAATGCACCGAGTAAAAGTTCGTAAAAAAAAAGGTCTTGAGAAAATATGTTGGTGCATCTAGGTAAGCTTTTCTGACAGTTGGTAGGTTATTTTAAACAGCTCCGGATTCATCAACCTCACGTATATTATATCCCATCATAAGACAACCCGTATAAGATACGGTCAGCAATCAACAGCCCACGGACTGGATCCAACCCACGGATGGACTTTATCCGGCACGCAAACAAAAAGTTGTGTCCATAAAAATAGACATAGCTAAATACTATATGAGAAATACAAAGTTACAATTTTTGCTCGTTTTCTTTTTCCAAACCAGCCCACCATTTTTTTTTTTCAAACCCATACAGTCCCCCATGTGAAAAAGGTTGCCTGGTCCACTCCATGGCATCGTTATCACGATATGTTGTACTGTCGGTGACGATAATACTGGGGTTAGAATCCATGTCTGGTGTTCTGAGGTTATTCCCCCCCCCCCCCCNTATCTACTACTCTCTATCCATGCAAAGGAGGGCTCAATTTTTAACAGTTCTACCTTCCTCATTCATATTCCATTGGCGCAATTATTGTATGCGTATAATCCGGTAATAAAACAAGGTTAAACAATAAAACTTCACAGTAACCGTGGAACTGACAGAAAATATCAAAGCTATCGTAAACCAACTAAAATATGTATAGTTATACACATATACGATACATAATTATATATATGTTACGGGTGATGTGCAAGATCTGGATAGTGTCAAGATTAGCCAGGTGCAGTAGATAAAGTAAGAAATAGGAAGTAGTTTTTCTCATTTACGACACTATCCGGATAATATAAACACTAACCAGTAAGACTTGGATAAAGTGGAATAATATTTGTAAAGCTAAGCACGTTTGGATACGAATTTTATTTTGAAACAATATTTCGAAATTGGACAGTAAATTGGATTGTGTTAGTGCACTAACATTCGAAATGACCCATTTTATGCTTTATTTATTTAATCTAACTTAACATAGCCTAAACTCTTCTAACCGAATCTAAGTTAACATAGCCTAACCTAACTAACCTAGCTTCAACCATAGAAATTGCCAATATCCAAGTGCGGGTGGATAATGTCTGTATTTTCTTGATAAACTTCGAAAAACATTAATCAATCACTTTTCACTCAACATTGTCTACGTATTTTGGATAACGTCAACATTATCTGGATAATATTGACTTTATCCGGGTTTGGACTTTACCCGTTGTGTATACATAATGTATTAGTGAGCTTTTTTTTTTCCCCCAACTGTTCCGAATTCCACCCTAAACAGGCCAGCCCGTGATTAACATCCACAGGTTGTTTACATTGCATGTTAAAACTAACGAAAATAAATAAATGAATGACTAAATATATATATACATACATACGTATACACACATATGCATATACATACACACATATGCATATACATACACACATATGCATATACATACACACATATGCATATACATACACACATATGCATATACATACACACATATGCATATACATACACACATATGCATATACATACACACATATACATATACATACACGTATGCATATACATACACATATGCATATACATACACATATGCATATACATACACATATACATATACATACACATATGCATATACATACACATATACATATACATACGCATATACATACACATATACATATACATACACATATACATATACATATGCATATACATACACATATACATATGCATACACATATACATATACATATGCATATACATATACATATGCATACACATATACATACACATATACATATACATACACATATACATATACATACACATATACATACACATATGCATATACATATACATACGCATATACATACGCATATGCATATACATACACATATGCATATACATACACATATGCATATACATACACATACACATA
This sequence comes from Timema genevievae, assembly GCA_902155825.1. Lineage (NCBI taxonomy): Eukaryota > Metazoa > Arthropoda > Insecta > Phasmatodea > Timematidae > Timema > Timema genevievae. The sequence continues at coordinate 458,799 of CABFWO010000125.1, forward strand.
TACATATACATACACATACATTCACACACATATACATACACATACATATATATATATACACATACACACATACATATACATACATAAATACAAACAGTAAGGCCGCACTTGAATTTAAGGTGTTTGCATTGACATTTTTCTTTCTCGCTACATGTTGACTTTTCACTCTGTTTCCAAATAAATGCTGGTGGGATTAAGTTTAGTTTATTCTGGTAAAAATTTAAACTTTAAGATAAGCAGCTAGATTTGTTATATTATTGATTTTAGTAGTTTAACACTCTTGGATGCATGGTGTTCAGTGCTAAAGAAACCAAACACTTTTGTCTGATTCACAAACTCTTCATTTGAAATCCTCTAATAAGAGTCTAGAGCCCAGGAGATGAAAGCTACCGCGAGTTGAGGTGTGATAATGAGACCAGGGTCTTCTAGACCTGTAGTTAGCTCCTTGACCACTCCGACCACAGGGGACAGAGCGGACGAAAGGAGGTCATACGAACTAAAAAAGATAAGGGTTGCTGCACGTTTGTACTAGCCGCGTTTAGCTATACTAACGGGGAAAGAAAGGACGATAAAAGAAAAAAGTAGAGAAAATTTAATTTAATTTGCGTGGAGGGAGAGTGGGAAACCATCTTGAAACACCAGCCTAAATACACTCGATCTTTAGATAAAGGTAAATGGGTTCAATTTCTGGCACGACTGTAAATTTGTTATTGATGACTTTATCAATCAGCGGACTAGTTTAGTGTAGTAAACTCATGTGTTAGACTAGTTTCTAAATGGTGTTTGGGTGTAATCAGTTTGTTTCATTGCGTATGAGTTGTATACCGCTGAAAGCAAAAAAATACGACGAAATTAAAATAGCATTCTACATCAAAGATAAAAGAAGAAATATAAACGTTAAATTCTTCGCATGATTCGACCGAGAGAAGAATATGAGATACGCGTGAAGTCTAAGTATTAAGTCATAAATTCCCCTGAAGTTACGTTAATGCTTCACGATTCATTTACCAGCCACGAGCTCTAGTCGGGGAAGGACAGCGTCACCAACATTACGATTCGGATAATACTTACACTATAATTTCGACAGCTGTACAATCTTTAGGCGGTAATACACATGCGACATTCGCCTCTTCACGAATTACTTGTCAAACTGTTTATCGAATGACGAGTTCACATGCGCCTATTTGTCGAATCGCAGAGTCAAGAAGTAAGCTGTCAAGAACGGCGAACATTCGTGCTAAACATGGAGAATGAAATGGACAATAAAACTGCTAGCCACACAATTATGCAGATTTCCTTTAACTTTATTTAGAAATGTTCTAAACGTTGCTATCGTAGAATATTTATTTTTTACTTTTAAGGCGTTAATAGAACAACCTACGGTATTATTATTGTTTTTGAATACACCCACAGCCAAATGTCCGACTGCTTTTTTTCTCCTCCGAAGTAAGTTGTGCCACGGATTTTTATCGCTCAAGAAAAATCCGTCGACCCCAGCTAGATTGAACCCATAAACGTCGAGTCCTGAAGTGAGCACTTTATCCCAAGACCTCCGAGGTAGACTAATTGTTCCTTTTGAGGTGTGATAGATTACCGAAAACCGACGGGAAATGTTGGTAATCATCCCTACGAGGTATTCACCGAATTACTCGCATTCATTACTCGGAATTCAACAAATGCCGCATGTGTAGCACCAATTTGGTGCTAAAAGTAATATCGTGAGGCTTTCGTTAAAGTAACAATATTATACTCTCATACACACTTCGGTGGCTGCGTGGTCTAGTGCGCTACTCTCTCAGTGGACTAAACTACTAATGACGGGAAGATCGAGGTTAGAATCTCGGTCGGGTGTACTGAAGGTAGATTTTCCAAAATAGTTTTTCACTATACCTCCATGTAAATGCGGGTACACTTCCTATAAGTGTGACCTTCCTGATCCCTAAAACCATTAGTGTAATAGTACATAAGCGTATAACCCAAACGGGTAATAAGGCACCGAGCAAAAAAAAAACCTTTCATAATGAATTTCTTATAAAAATAGGCCAAATTGATAATTATTGTTGAGGTTTATTGGCTCAGAATATAATTTTATATGAAGATTATTCCCTACCTACATTCCCCTCTCCCCACCACAAACTAACAAGAGAATTTGATTTGAATCCTGTTGTGATCAGAATTCATTATTATGTAGTGCAATTAATTTTGAATGAAATATAAATTGGGGACCGTGCCTTCTGTATTTCAAGAGCCTGTTTTTTTATTTTTATACTTGCCTAGGAAAGTATTATCCTGCCAAGCTAAAATAAAAGATGTGAGATAGAAAATTTGCAATCATTTGTTCTTTAAAAAAGTTCCAGAAATTTAAATAATATAAATATAGTCGAGATGTTAATTTTTTTTAAAGTTTCGACTTAGATTTAATAAATTCCATGCATTTCTTTTAGCATCGCATCTTAATACCCGTACGTGCTATCCGCGTAGGTACTAAGTTACACTGTGTGTTAGGGATGAGCAAGGTTGAATTTACAGCAAGTGGACGATGAAATAATTAAAATAATTTCAAGGTTGGTTTAAGTATGTGATAAAAACTGCCCTACCTTAACCCCCCCCCACCCCCTCATCCTATACTCAACCCTCAACACAATATTTTATGACTTTAAGCTCATATGTATATATCTACAAGCCACCTCACCACCTCCCAGCACTTTTAACTATCATAATTTTCTTACGAATGGACATTGGTAGTGGTAAACATGGATAACATTTTACTATATTATTATTATTATTTTTATTATTTTAGATATTAGTAATATCTATCATAAGTATCCACTACATATAACATAACCTGACGTATGAATACGTGAAAGTAGATCTATCAGCTTTTCTAACTGTCAGAAATGTCCATTCATAAGACGCATGGGGTATATTTAATATGCCGCAAGATACTTCACTGTGGAATATTCACCGGCAACTTTTCATCCCTAGCTAAAATACAATCAATTTTCATATCCGTGCTCTTTAGCTTGAAACTATAGAGTTGGCAAGCCTGGGTAAGGAGGGCCACACACGGTTTACGAGGAATTGTGTGCTGGGACCGAGCAATAGTACCGTAAATCAACTTTCAACTTGAAACAAAGGAGGGGCGTGCTTCAGTTCAAATACTGGTTGCGCGTCGCAAAAACTTAACAAGCAGAGAGAGAGAAAACCGTAAAGGGGAGGAGGGCGTGTTTTGCTTCCGATGTTTGTTACAGAATACGTGATATTTGGAAAATGTCATACGTTCACCATTTGTCATTTGTCTTTTTTTTCTTTAGCTAATAGTTTTTAGCGGTTTTTTTAAAATTTGCTTTACAGACGGTTAACTTACAATAGCTACTAGCGTTGGCTGACTAATTATATACGTGTGTGGCTGTTTATTTGTGCCGGGGGTGTTTTCCTGGACACGTGGTTGTATTGGATCCACAACTCACAGACTAACTTAACCAAAGCGGACTCTGCCACAGTTAACAGAGGTTGGTGGCCACGTGGTCTAACGCGCTACTATCGCAGTATATTAGATTGCCAATGACGGGGTGATTGAGGTTTGAATCTCGGTAGGGTGTACTGAGGGTGGCTTTTCCAAAATGGTTTTCCACTCTTCTTTCTCGCAAATGTGGGTACACTGCCTCTAAATCTAACCATCTTAATTTCTGAAACTATTAGCGTGATTAGTACGTATGCGTATAGCCCGTACGACTAGTAAGACACGGCACTAAATAACTAACTAAATAACAACGCTAGTGTTATAAAGATGAGAAATAATGAATTTAGAAGATAAGTAATCGCATTTGCGTGGAGGGAGAGTGGAAAACAATCTAGGGGAAAAAAACTCCCTCAATACGCCCGGACAGGATTCTAGCTATGATATTCTTGTAATTGGCAGTCCAGTTTCTTGCAAGTGTGACTCCTTAGAACATTCGACCACCTAAGCTGGTAAGTTAAATAAACATTGTCTATAACTCTATATACATTCTCGTAGTTACTCTTCGGAGAGTAGTTTACTATAACAAAACAAGATAAAGGGCCAGTTTCATAGTCAGATTTAGTACGCCTAAAGTGCTAGTCGATACTAAATACAGGACGACACCTACCTAGACCAAAATGGAATGGGCCAGTTTCGCATATTAAACTGGCCCATTCCATTCAATTTCAGGTAGGTGACGTCTTGGATTTAGTATAGCTCCGCACTTGAGGCGTACTAAATCTGATTATGAAACTGACCCAAAAATGTGAAACGACGAACGTGGTATCACGTTTAGTTTTCGAAATAGTTTACACCGTCAAATGGGGTAAAGATAAACACTATTACTTCCAGGCACGTTAATGAACGTCACAACTTGCATATTTAGCATAATTATTCTTTTGATCTCTAAAAAAAAGTGTATTCCATGCTTAGCGGATACTTGACATCACTAAAATATTATATCGCTGATTTAAATCACTAAGCAGTAGGAGAACTGTTGTCATTCGAATGAGATTAATAGGTTCTATTACAAGGAAGGTATTTATAGTCTAGTTTCGGTAGTCAACCAATATCCCAGTGCTATAATAGCAAGCAATTAAGGCCGTATTTATAGTCTAATACTAGGAGTCAATCAATCTCCCTGTATTATAATAATAATAATAAGCAGTTCAGGCAGTATATTTAGTCTAATCCCGGGAGTTAACCAATCTCCGTGTATAATAATAAGCAATTCAGGCCGTATATTTAGTCTAATCCCGGGAGTCAACCAATCTCCCTGTATAATAATAATAAGAAGAAGAAATTCAGGCCGTATATTTAGTCTAATCCCGGGAGTCAACCAATCTCCATGTATAAGTTGAGGCGGTATTTATTGTCTAATCCCGGGAGTTAACCAATATCCTTGTATACTAATAAAAAGCAGTTCCGGCCGTATTTATAGTCTGGTCTTGAGGGTTAACCAATCTCCCTGTGTACGAATAACATTCAATTCAGTTCGAATGGGGGACTGTCTGATGTTAAAATATTGACTATATTATATTCTGTAGGTTCGAAAACCAGGTGTTTAGGAAAATATTTGGCCCAAAAAGGGAGGAGGTAACTGTGGAATGGAGGAGCTTACATAATTATGAGCTACATATCCTGTACTCCTCCTTATAAGGCTTGTTAGGATTATCAAGTCTCATAAACTACGGTGGGTAGGACATTCAGCGAGAATGTAAGAGTCTAGAACTGTGTTCAGGGTACTGACTGGCAAACCCACTGGGTAAAAGACATCGATAAGACCTAGATGCAGATGGGAGGAAAACATTAGAATGGACATGAAAGAGACTAAGCGTTATGAGGTGGATTGGATAAAATTAGCACAAGATAGGAGTAGGTGGCGTACCAGTGTAAGTTCAACCGTGAATTTTCACCCACCTCGGTGGCGTAGTTGGCTAACGATCTAGATTCGTGTTGAGCCAGACTGCCGAGGACGAGGAAATTGAGGTTCGAATCTCAGTTTTTCATACATTGTTTTCTCTCACTCCACGCAAATGCGGGTTCACTTCCTATGAATTCAACCTTCCCAATACCTAACCCATTAGCGTAATTAGTTCTTAAGCGTATAACCCGAACGGTTAGTAAGACGCGGTGATAAATAAATAAATAACCATTAATTTTCGAGTATCTAATGCCATAGAGCTAGTAGGACAGTAAGTCAAAGCTTTTAAGATCTAAATACAAGTTTCCAAGGACCACGATACGGTATTATAAAAATGTGGTTGGGCATATAAAAAAGGAATGTTAGTTAAAATTTCAGTTAAAATAATTTCAGTACCCTATCACTTTTCTTTTAGTTTGAATATTTGATAGGTAGATACAAAATATCTTTTTTTCTATAAATATCTATAGCTAACTGGGCACCATTCATAAATTACAATTCACTAAATCATTAAGATAGGCTCCACCTACATTTACATTAATAGACATAAAGACCCAAAATTTGGAAAGTTTATAAGGTTATTGGATAAACCCGTTGAATATTCCAAAAAATGTAAATTTTTTGAGGAAATAAAACGTTTATTTGATCATGGAATCATGGTGTTTCCATTGAATTAAAATATGTGTGTTGAAGGAAAAGAATAAAGGGCGAGGCTTGTTCTTTTAATATTCTCGGAATTTTATTAGTTTGGCCACATTGGGGAAAGAGTAATGTAATTTTTACTTTGAAAATTAAAAAAAAGAGGGTTTGATAGGATTTCTTGGGAGAACTGTTATAGTTGGAATGTATTTATGTCCAATAGCTAATTAATTAGACAGGTGTGATAATTTTAATGGTGTTATAGTATTTAAAATATATTTCTTTCTAAATAGTTGGGCGAATTTTTAGGAAAGGTGGTTTAACAATTTTGGCTCCTGTTATTTTATCTTAAGAGTAATTTTTTAGCACTGCGTTTTATTACCGGTTCGGGTTATACGCTTATGTACTATTTACGTTAGTGGTTTTAGGGATGAGGAAGGTTATATTTAGAAGAAATGTACCCGCATTATTGTGGAGGAAGAGTGAGACACATTTTTGTAAAAACTACCCTCAGTACACCAACCAAGATTCGAACCTCAATCGCCTCTTCATCAACAATATAGTTTACTGCAAGAGTAGTGCCTTAGACCATAAGGGCACCAAAGAGGTTTAATAATAATTAACGTTATATTTTAGAATATTTTAGGAAAATTATAAATGAGGGTTGTTAAGTACGTTTCAGCACATTAATTGAATATTAAATTTGGTGGTAAAACTCTCCTCTTGTTTGGCTCAATTTACTACTCTCTAAGGGCGTAAGCTCACATGATCATGTAATTTTAAAACACACATTACATACCCAAATTTATAATAATGCATATTTTCTTCTATAAGCTATAGGATTACTTATAAAGTTGATTAAAATAATGAATTTAAAAACTTCATCTCATAAACAGTAGTAACATATACATTTATTGACATCAAAAATATTTAATTTACTTAATATATAATTAATATATACACATTTAATATAATATTTAATATTATTTACTAGTCTCAATATTTTAGTTATTTTGTGCGTCTTATTCCACGTTTCGGCCATCTACAACTTAAGCAACGATTTGAAAATGACCTCTCAATTATGAGCCAAGTTCTTAACTCTGAGCTAGTTTGATAATTACAACTAGAATTTTATATATATATAATATATATTGGTTTTTTATTTCAAATCTGAAATATTTTTATATTTCGATACAAGAGATTCGAAGGAATATTTTCCTAATTTGTATCCCTACCATGATTAATTTTTTTTCTTTATGAAAAGACAATTTTAAAAAATCCAAACATTTGGGGGAAAAGGTTAACACAAAGTTTGACCTTCTGTACCCAGCATGAATTTATATTTCTTGGTATTAGTATTTTCCATACTTTTTTTTAGTAATAGTTTATATAGTATAAAAGACAAGTTAAAAGGTAGGTATGACCGTTAAGGCCAGGGTCGATCCTAGCTAGTGATATATATATTATTTTACTTTTACTTAAGACTAGGATAGGCACAACATCCTGTCCCCGGCCATTAATTTATCAATGTGAAAAGGTAAACCCATATTTCATCAATGATAAATTTGTCAGTCATGCCAGGAATCGAACCCAGGACCCTTAGCTCGGTAGGCAGACACGCTACCGACTGAACTAAGGTGTCGGATATATACATATATTTATTTTAGCACTAGATACTTACCAACCGTCCGGATTATATGCATTTGTACTAGTTAAGCTAATGTGAAAAAGTTTAATTAGGAGGAAATATACTCGTATTTGCGTGGAGGGCGAGTGGAAAACCATTTTGAAAAACCACCCTCAATACTCCCGACCAAGATTCTAACCCCAATCTCCCTGTTATTGTCAGTCCAGTATATTGCGAGATAGACGCCTTAGATCATTCGACCACCGAGGCGGGTACGGTGATATTGTTTTCCCAGATAAGTGTTTCTACATTCTCTTTACAGGCAAATATTAGTGACGTCTCTTTCCTTTAGAATCCCTTACCTCTTACAATTTAAACCAACATTTTTAAAATGAACTTTTTTTTCCTTAGTTATTATTAGTTTATTTCTTCCTAGCGTGTCCCATATTTGTAACTAGGGAAAGCAAAACCACCTGTTGATAATTACATGAGCGTTAATTTACAGTGATATCTATATGCCAAAGGATCGCATGGCCAGGAGAAATATAGCCCCCCAACTAATAAGACATTCATGGGAACCACGACACACTTTATATAACACGTCAACGGAACATTATCTACACGTCTTCCTACCTGTCAGGACTATGCACGTAGTTGCATTAATGAGGAAGGGACAAGGAAGGTAGAACTAGGAGGAAATGTACACGCATTTGCGTGTAGGATGTGTAGTAGAACATTTTAAGGGAAAAATCATCCTAGGTACACTCAACTGGGATTAGAATCCCGATTTACCCGTCACCGGCAGTCTAGTCTATTTCAAGAATGGAGGAAGTTTTTGTTTTTTAGTCAAGAACACATTATTTTGTAAAGATAATTTTTTAAATTATAATAAATACTTAAGCAATTTTTATATATCTATACGTAAATTTAATGTGATCTGCAACTCAATTTCTTATAGATATGAAATAATACTAATAATAGTGCAAACTGCTATCAACGTTGACAGCAAACAATATGTTTGTATTTTTCAAAAGTTTCCTTCCACCCCAAATTCTACTGTATTTTCTGCCATTCCATGCGATTAAAAAAACACCCCTTTAACACTGACAGGAATTACTACCACACTCAGTACACCCGACCGAGATTCGAACCAATAACTTCCCGTCATCGTCAGTCTATTCTACTGCGAGAGTAGCCCGTTAGATAATATGGCCACCGAAGTGGGTATGAGTTGTGTTGAATTTAGAGGAAGTGTACCAGTGTTTGCGTAGCGGTAGTGTAGAAAACCATTCAGAGAAACTACTATCAGCATAACCAACTAGGACTCGGACCCCGATATTATCACTATGGCCAGTCCAGTATGTTGCGAGAGTGACGCCTTAGACCAGGAGTCTCCAAACTACAGCCCGCGGGCCACATCCGTCCCGCCACGAGATTATATCCGGCCCGTTCCAAGATTTTAACAAAAAACAAATTAATTGTTTCTCTTCGTTATTTATTAACCACACAGTTTATATGACATGTCCAGTTTCTGTCCGTACGCGTGCTTCCCCCCATGACACCAAGCCAGAGTGCTGTTGGAATTGCAAACCCTCATTTTCAGTCGCAGGCGCCATTCCTTATACCTAAAACAGAACGGCTTGACTGTGACGATTTTTAGGTAGTTCCAAGTCTCCTGGCAGAGGGTTATCAAAGGAAAGTTCCTAAAGATGTTACCTAGTCAAAAAACAAATAATTCTATTGACTAATTATTATAAATATAACTTATTACATATAAATTGATTCATTTCTCACAGAGAAGAATCAACGTCAATCACTTTGATCAAACACTGACTGGCCTTGGAAAGTGGATATTTTTTATAGACGTGACTGGACATATGACTTGAATCTAAATTTGCGGGTTGAAACAAATTTGATTTATGATCTATTTGCGCATGTCAAGGCATTCAGGGCAAAAATAATGCTACTTGAAGAACAAGTGAACGTTACTTTGGCCCGAGAAAATTTGTAATATATATTATGTGACCCGCATAGCAAAAAGTTTGGAGACCCCTGCCTTAGACCGTTCTACCAGCGAATCGAGTAGCTTCTGACATAATAATCTATACTGAACACATAATAAACAATAAAAAGAAGTGAGCTCTAGTTGAGAAACCTCCCACCATCAATTTAATCTCTCCATCCTACGCACAGTTTTAACGGCTGTTGGTGACACATAGGTTTGACCGTGTAATAACGATCAAAGTTGATATAACTCATTTTTCCACCACCTCTCACGTTATGAAGACCATATTCAAATAGATGACGGTCATTTATAAAAGCTTGTGTGGGTTTAGTAACAAAGAAGGGGAAGGATGAGACCTTTAACCTCACGCCATCTATTTCGTTAGGAGGATGGTAATATCACACCTTTAAGAGTTACAGCCGTTGTATAAAATTTAATTATCGCTCAGACGTAAAAATAAACCAATAAATAATATTTTTTAAATATGTAATGATGTCCAATACATGGGCTATTAATATTTTTTTGTTACACGCGGATTAGAAGTCAAGCTCGACTGGTTTAATTTTTGTAGGTATATATGAGGTCAGAGTTCGAATCTCAGCCGTTTATTGAAGTTGAATTTTCCCTAAATGTTTTACAATATTCCTCCATGAAAATGTGGGTACACCTACTATAAACTATACCTCCTCGAGTCCTAGCCTAGCTCGCACCGGTGTACACGTGGTCTAAGTGTCAAGCTCGTATATTCTGGTTTACCAGTAATGGAGAGAGTGGCGTTTTAATTCCGGTCGGATGTATTGAAGGAGTTTTTTTTTTCCTTATTGGTTTACCACTCTCCTTTCAAGCATCTGAGGGCACAGTTTCTTTAAATTCTACCTTCCTTACTCCTATATATATACTCACTTTGATCGTTGGGGGCTTTGTCCCCAAATTCCCAGTGAGTTTTCTTTGCAAGTGGATGTACAAACTAATGTAATTCCAGAGCGGTTTTAATAGGACTTACCGTTTGCCAACAAGAGACCTCCAAAGAAAGGTCCACACAGACTTTAAAGTTGCTCCGTAATTTTGGATTTTTTTTCGGGGGTTAAAAATTAAGCTTTTAAACTTTTTTGAATTTTCCCGTCGGTTACAGGCTAAAAGCTATAAGTTTGCCACATTTCAAGTTTCTAGCTCATCTGAAAGGGGGTAAACATTAATTTCAGTGAGTCAGCCGTGTGGCTTTATAGTAGTATAATACATATACATATATATATGTGTGTGTGTAACTATATCGGGAGGGAGGGGAGGGTGGGGTCAAACACTTCCAAGAGGGGCGTGGAAGAATTATTAGGAGATAACGTTAAAAATCAATGAAGAACTAAGCACTTTATTTTTTAACTTCAGTCTCTCTTCCAAATTAAGATAATGGTTTAACTTGGCCTTGGCAACACTACCTACCAACTTTAAATTGATATATTAGGTGACCAGCCAAAAATAAGGCGCTCTTGTACATTCAAGTGTTTATTTTCAAGCCCGCAAGCCTCGGATTCGCCTTCGCCCCTCCCATTTCTTCTCTCTACACTTCCCCTCGGCTGCCATTGCGGCCACGTGCAGCACCAATTAGTTTTCAAAGTTGACTCTCATAAAAACTAAACAGCTTCGTCTACTTGAAGTGGAAAGTGATTTGCGGTGTGCTCTGTCAAACATAAAACCCAATATTCCCTTACTGATGAAAACATAACAATGCCAACCCTAACATTAATTTTCAGTTATTGGTTTTGTACTATAATGCTGCCAATTGATTTTTATATAAAATAAATAAGTGACTAGAAAACAAAACATTTTAAGATTTATTATAATCACCTCCCGTTGTCCGACACCTTAGCTCAGCCGGTAGCGTGAGTTGAGGGTCCTGAGTTCGATTCCTGGCATGGCAGAAAAATGTATCATTGGTGAAATGTGGGTTTCCTCTAACACAGTGATGAATCAACGGCCTGGGAGCTGAGTGTTGTGTATGTACTATATTTAAGTTAGTTGTGTGTTGATATAATTAGTTTGTTCAACAAGTGCACGTAAAATACCCTAAATAAATAAATGAAATGAAAAATATAACCATCCCAAAAATTAGAGGGGGTATAGGGGAGGACGTAGAAATCTGATGATCTACCAAAGGGGTAGGGAGGAATTCGGGTGAAAAAAGTTGGGCAACACAGCTTCAAGCGCGGATTCAGGGGGTGGGAGGAGGTCAAAGGGTCGGTTGACCCCCTGTGAAAGCTAGAAAATTAAAACAATAAACAAAATGAAAGTTAAAATTTTAGAAAATAAATAAAACATAGATACATTATACCATATTTTATCTTTTAACGCGTAGACACCTCTTAAGCCGGGTCCACACGTACGTTATTCGATCACGCTTATTCAATGTTCCATATGACTCACGCAAGTGCGGAAAAAATATTCGTTTTCATGTAAGAATATTTGTCGTACATTGCGATTAACGAACATTGTTCCTCATAGAAACGGTAGACTACCACACATCAAAGAAGACTGAGAGCAGTTCATTCACAAATTCCTAATATAGAGTATGTGTAGACAGCAGGAGTGGTGGAACTGTGGGGGATTCTGACCCTCTGAAAAAAATTCGTTCCTCTCTGGAATAAATCCCCCCCTAGATATATTTCAAATCCTCTGATATTATCGAATATGAAGCTGAAAGATGGCCTTAAATCAAACTCCAAATGACTTTTAGATGCATTATATTGTCAACAATTTGCCGGAGAAGACCGCTTAAAATAACTACTAGACTAGAGGCATCTAACTTGCAGAAAACGTCGGGGGAGGAAAGCTCTAAATAGCTTCCATGGTCATCCAAATGTCAAAAATGTATTGGGGAGGACAACTACAAATAACTTCTAGACGCATGCCATTTTGAAGAATTTTCAGGTGAGGTCCACCCCAAATAGCCTATTCTCCAAAATAATTCAGATTTCAAAATTTTGTTGATGGAAGACCACTTGAAAGATTTGATTCTAGAGGTATCTAATTATGTAAGAAATTAAGATTACGATCACTCTAAATAGTTTCGAGTGGGCATCCAAATTTTTGTGTGAGGGACACTTTAAATGGCTTATAAAAGAATCTATTTTTTTAAAAATCAAGTCGAGGACTACTCATAGCTTCTAGAGTGAATAATTTTTTTTTAAATTGTTGAAGGAGGGTCACTCCAAATAATTTTTAAAAACTATCTGATTTAACAAAATTGGAGAGCATGACTATGGTTTAAAACTTACATAAGATAAAATATGAATGAGAAACTATTACATGACCTTAAACAGAAATCTAAAATTTTAAGTAATTATGTTATTTATAACTATGACTCCGCTATGAAAATGATCTGGATCCACTCATGCACAGCTTACCAGTTAGTGAGTTGATATTAGAAAATAAGTTATAATATCTAGATAGGCCGAATGAATAGTAAAGTATAATAGGAAGAAACGCACATTAAAAAGTACATTTTAAAGATTTTATTATGAAATTATTTGTTTGGCCCAAACAAATTAAAATAGAGCTTTAGTAAATGCATTAAGTTTAATTTCCTACACAGGCCTATTGTATAGGCCTACTTAACATATCATCAGCCCTGTCGGTTGCCGTATGGTCTAACGCGCTACTCTCATGTTGGACTAGACTGCCGAAGACGGGGAGAGCGGGGATTGATCCTGGTCAGGTGCTGTGAGGGTGTTTTTTGCAAAATGGCTTTCCACTATCCCTCTACATGCATTTCCTCTAAGTTAAGACTTCATAATCCCCATTAGTGCATAGACGTGTAACTCGAACGGAAAGTAAGATGCGGTGCTAACATTTTTTTAAAAATCTAGAAAATAAAACTAAACGTACTGAAGCAATATTTAATATAGTTGGTCCTGTATTTTTTTTATTTGAGGTATTTAACGTGCACTTTCTGAGCCGACTGATTATATCAGCACACGAGGATTTCTATGAGCGAGAGCGAAAGGGCCTACAAATTTTGCCGGAAAATGTATTTTCACATACCTTTCAAGGTTCTTTCATACCACAATCAACATGGCACCGACGGCTTTGCTTTCCCTCCAAAGGAAGTTGTGCTACGGATTTTTATAGCTCAATAAAAATCCATCGACCTCGGCTGGGTTCAAACCGATAATCACCGGATCCTGAGGCGATAATTTTACCCGAAGACCACCGAGGTCGACTACCCCATTTTAGCTGTTGTCAAAAACACTGAAAAAAAATCGTTCCATTGGTCTAATGGTCTAAGACGTCGCTCTCGTGTTGGACTGACCTGTTGAAGACGGGGAGATCGTGGTTCGAATACCACTCAGATCTACTGAGGGATGTTTTTCCCAAATGGTTTCCCAATTTCCTTTCATTCAAATGCAGGTAGACTACTAATAAAATGATTCCTTCCTCATCCATACCCCATTTGAGTGATTATGATACATGCATACAACCTGAACAGGTAGTAATGCTCGGTGATAATTAAAAACACTAAGAAAATATAGACCTTAACTTACGTTCTTTACCATCCCACCTTAAGATGCGCAACACTAATACACACACTTAGCCTTAACACTTGGGTTGTTATTAATTTTATAGCCAGACTCGCTTTGCTCGTTGGGGGCTCCGCCCTCAAACACCCAGCGATTTTTTTTTGCAAGTGGATGTAAACTAATGTAATTTCAGAGCAATTTTTTGATAAATCTTACCGTTTAGCAACAAGAGGCCTCCAAAGAAAGGTCCTATTTTGATTTTTTTTCGGGGGTTGAAAATTAGATTTTTTAACTTTTTGGAATTTTCCCCTTCGGTTACAGGCTAGAAGCTATAAGTTTGCCAAATTTAAAGTTTCTATCTCATCTGGAAGTGGGTAAACATTAATGTGAGTGAGTGAGTGAGTGAATGAGTCAGCCATGTGACTTTATAGTAGTATAATAATATTAAACTCCTTTACAAAGAGTAAATATCGCCGCCGTAGATATCTTTAACCAAACCCTTCCTTCACCTCTGACAAGACGTGTATTAATCACAAATTGTGAATGTGGGGAATGCCAGGCCTCCACCGTGGTTTGGATCCCACGTTAAACTGTAGGTCCTCCATTTCATCTCACAATCACTCTACCATTACACATTAAAGTGCGTATAACCCGAACGGGTAGTAAGACGCGGTGCTAATAATAATAATAATAATAATAATAATAATAATAATAATAATAATAATAATATAATAATATCATCTTACATAAAGCAATGTGTCCTTGGACTGTCGGTGACCTCTATAATTACTAAACCGAGAAAACAGGCAGTGACCACCAATATTATACGCCCCATTTGACCTGAATCAGTTCGAGTACGTGTGCGCGTCAAACGTCGAGAACCCCTGTGTGTTCTCCAGACTTGTGAGTGACGCACGCAGACACATATACGGACAATAATACGGACGATAGTGTCCCACTAATGGATTTTGTTCATGTAACCGGAGAAGGAAGGGTATGATGGACGAGCAGATCACAAACATCAACATCATCATCAACGCAATACAACCTGATGGATGTGTGACCAGGATCGCTTTCTTATAATATCTTTTGATGGATTGTATCAAGGAAAGTAATACCGATATATCATACAAAAAAAAAAAACTCAGCTTGGGTCAATTATATTCTGTTTTCAGAAATAAGTTCATAGAATGAGAACAAAAATATTGTTTTCAGCTGGTACAAGATTCTAGTTATTGAAATCGTTGGGTTTTTAAAATGTTATTTTTGTATTGTTGATGCAAACATTCTACACACAAAGTCGCAGCAACCAACAACTTTTAAACTACGGTCCAAATTTAAGGATTTACTTTTGTAATTTTTAGGATTAATTGCTTAATGGCTTAGAAATATATGAAAACGGTGTTGAAACCCTGAGCAATTATCTAGTTTAGGTGATAGGGAAGGAAGCCAAACTGAAAGGCGGAGAACACGAAAGCGCACAAAAGGGAAAGTTCTGATTTCAAAAGTGCACAAAATAATAAACAAAAGACCCGCTTCCGTAGCCACGTGGTCTAACGCGCTACTTTCGCAGTAGACTAGACTTCCAATTACGGAGAGATAGAGGTTCGAATCTAGGTCGAGTGTACTGAGGTTATCTCCTAAAATGGTTTAACACTATCCCTCCATGCAAACTCGGGTACACTTCCTCTAAATATAGCCTACCTAATTCCTAGTAAATGAGTATAAAACTCGAACTGATAGTAAGACGCGGTTCTAAAAAATCTCTTTACAATAAAGGTTAAGTTAGGTTAAGTTGATAACTGTCTAACTTACGAAACTCACGATGCTTTTAATTTCTGAGAAATATAAATCTCTTGCGATGTTGCTATTTGGGGTTCAGAGTTTACAAACAATGGCGCACTTTTGGTGTATCTACCTGATGCGCTTTTGATCTACTACAAAGCAGGTAAACTAATTCGGTCTTTGCGCTTTCATTACGTAGCTACTAATATAATAGTCGGGTTAGGCCATGATTAGAACAAAATACACTTCTATCTTCATTTCTTCATTCACTCATCACACATACAGATTTACAGATTACAGATTTACAGATTAACATTATTTTACATTTTCAGAAATATTCCTTTTTCATAATAAGAAAAATAATTTTGTCTTCTCTTGCAATATAAAAAAAATCTCCTCCCTAAAATTGAACCAAGGTTCCATCTAAAAGAAGTTGACCTAGTTCAAAACTCGGTTGCGAAAACGACGTTTTTAGTTAGTTTTTTTTTAACCAAAATATTGTAACATAATTTAAATACAAAATGTGAGCAAACTACCCTTAGTTTTAGAGTTATATATATTATTAGAAAAATCCCTCGGGGGGAACCTTATGTAAACCCTAAATACAAAGTTTATTCAAAATTGATTAAACGAATTTAGAAAATAACAATTTTGAATTTTTGTCCTTTAGTAAATTACCTTTAGTTTTAAAGTTATATATTTTATTCCAAAAACTCCTTGGAGGAACCTTATGTAAACCCTAGATACAAAGTTTTAGTCCAATCGGTAAGATAGTTTAGGTTCTAGGCCAAGATACAGACACACGGCATCGTAATAACAACTTTTTCAATTTCATTGGGTCACGAAACGTCGATATTTTTTTGAAAATCATAATACTTCTCTCTACTAGGTGTCAACAGAACGTAACAAGGTAATCGTAATACAAAGTGAAATTCTAGGTTATGTTTAAAATATTTTTTTTATCTTAGTAATTTAGGACATTTCGTTCTACCTCCTAGGTACTATAGTCTTTGATGGTGTTGTGTGCAGTATTAGTTGTACTGTCTGTGTTTTAGTTAAACTATAAATGTAATACTGATCTAGCTTTGTGTATTTTTTGTAGACTAATAAATAACCAATTTTCCATACATATTTTACTGTAATTGAATCAGTATTTTGCACCAGCTCCTAGTTTTTAGGTTTTTATTCTTTTCACGTCAAATTAGTAAAACATTCTACAATCTTCCATACGCTTGTCGTGTTTACCAGAACCTTCCTCCCAGACATTTAAAAAACTTTCTAATTGATTAAAAATGTCTAGTTTCATTTGAAAATAAAAAAGCAAAGACAACCGTTCTTACTGAGAATGTGTGCATTCACTGTAATTTTAGTCTTTTCTGACAATCAAAACGTTACTAAAAAAACTTGTTACATTTTCTTTTACCTCACAAGTATGTTTTAGTTACTTTAACAACTAATGAGAATCTATAGCAACTTTTCAAAAGAACAAAAATAATTTAGGATGATAAGGGTAATTTAAGATATTTTCAACTGTTGAATTGACCAAAATATCCATGAATAGGATATTATTTTCTTTAGAAAAATACAAGGAAGATTAAAGTTGTATACATAAGTGTGGCTAATTGGCTTACTGTAAATTAAATATAGTTTCTGTATGTTTAATTTTTAGAACAGCACTAAATACATTTTTTAAATTTATGTTTTACACAGTTTTATAAATATCAACCTCATGAAACTTTTCTCTGGGAATTTAGCAATATTCTATTTTACATTTTTAAACGTTGTTTAGTGGTATTTGATACCATTGACAATTATCGTGGAGTAAACATCTGGACAGAAAGACGAAATGTCAAATGGTTAAGTTAAAACATGACCTCGGTACACTCAGTCAATGTTAAATATTATAAATAGTACGATAAGATCGTAAATGCTTTTTCATTTAGACTATTAAAGTTGGGGATCTATTTTTTTTAAACTGGTATCAGTAAACCCCCCTTAATTTTTTCTCAGAAAAACAAACCTATTTTTACTACTGTTTAGTTATACATTTTGAACAAATTAATTATAGCCATTTTAAGAATTTTCAAATAAAAAAAGTAATTTGTAAACTATCCTAAAATACCTGGTTAAAAAGAAAACACGAATTCTTTTTTTCATGTAAAACATTAGCCAGATGTCAATTTTGAACCAAATAATTTACGTTTGTGTCATTTTCGAAGCATTTTCCACTTTCAAACATAATTCAATGCTAAATTACTCTCAAAACAATTTTTTTCTAAAAGACAAAGTATAGAACGTTATTTATCATGGAATGTTATTTAATTGGCAAAACACCCGCTAGATGTACATTTTGAACCACATCTTTAAAATATATTTCTTGAAATTTTAAATTTTCAAAAATCAGTTATAAGTAAACTAATTTTAATTTGAGAGTTGAAATTCAAACGACGATTTGGCCTTGAGGTATGACTATCCAGCATCTATACATAACGTTTGAACAAAACTTATTAAACCGTTACGGTTGTAGTTTCAGGTAGGGGTGGACTGGGCCGCTGAGACATATCCCAGTGGGCCGGTTTATATGGACTTACGCAATGACTTTGAACAAAAATAAAGTATTCTACTTAATTCTAAATGATAGTTTTTTATAAAATTTTAATAAGAGGTCCTTGTGAGTACGTCTGAGGATACCCAGAATACATAATTAGTGAAGATATTCGATGACTTTGAATATAAAATCCTCTATTTGGTTGATTCTTGGTGTTGTTTATATAAACAATTACTTAATTAAACGTTCGACACTTCAGCTCAGCCAGTGGCGAGTATGTTTACTGAGATATGGGTCTTAGGTTCGATTCCCGGCATGGCGAAAAAGTAACATTGGTGAAATATGGGCTTACCCTTTTCGTAATGATGAATTAACGGCTGCGGATGGATGTTGTGTCTGTTTAGATGTAAATTAGTTTTTAAATCGTGTGTTGATATAATCTGTCTGTTCAGAAAAATTCACGTTAAACACATTAAATAAATAAATAAAAGAATTAAGTAAACGTAGAAGAATTAGTAATTTAGTGATTATTGACTGTTATTAGCTTTGTAATATACACAAGTAGCGAGAGAGGATCATTTTAAAAACCTGAATATTTCAAAAATACATTTCAAGTGACTGTTCAAAAATTTTGAATATTTTTTCCTCAAGTTAATAGAAAGTACTAGATGAGGTTTTAAGTGGACTAAATAGGAACATAATAAACAATAACTAGGCTGAAATTACATCAGGATTATATTTACTAATACTTAGAACAAATAAAAAATATCCACCGCATCTTTTTATGTTTACACTGAACATTAGCTTCAGTTCTATCTCAAAGTATCCATATCCATCATAATCTCCGAGTTGAGAATATTCACGATGACAAAACTTTCTTTATATGAGATAGTTAAAAGCAAGAGTTAAAATGAGTACTTTTTAAAAACTTTTTGGTTATTTTTCGGTTTATATATTGTCAAACAAAGAAAAATAGCTAAAATAAGATTAAAAAAATTAGAGTTCACAAGGTTTCAGAAATATATACAAAGCCATAAATTTTTAAGTGATAGTTACATCATAAAATATTCAAACGTTCAAGTGGTTAGACAGTATTTTCATAGAATCTCCATTCCTTTAAAGGCTGTCTTATTGGATTGTTCGACCCAGTTTACACTTATTTAAAGGACTGTAATTGAGATAAAATTATTCCCAATGCATTTTAACTAATTCCAAATTTGTGCCGTATATTAAATCGTTTTTAACGTTTTAACATATAACAAATATTATCCCAGAAAATGACTGAAGCGTTGGGGATAATTTCATCAACGTGGCTCAGTCCCAGAAATATTAGTTAATTCTAACAACCGAACGAGAAAAAATTTAAAATCAATTCTTATCTTTGCATAGGACTCTCAAGCCAAACTTATTTTTTCTAACTAGAAAGGTTTTCCCCTCTTCCCCACGTCCCACCACCAGTTCGCACTGTGCTCTTGTATATTTTTTATTTAAGGTATTTTACGTGTACTTTCTGAACCAACTGATATCAGCATACGAGAATTTCTAAGAGCTAGAGCAAAAGGGCTTAACAATTTTGCCAGGAAACATATTTGTACATACCTTCCATTGCTTCACATTCCACAACCGACATGGGAACGACGGCTTTACTTCCCCTCCGAAGGAAGTTGTGCTACGGATTTTTATAACTCAAGAAAAATACGTCGACCCCTGGCTGGGTTTGAACTCATGTAAATCGGGTCCTGAGGCAAACACTTTACCTCGTGATAACTGAGGT
Source organism: Timema genevievae (assembly GCA_902155825.1). Taxonomy (NCBI): domain Eukaryota; kingdom Metazoa; phylum Arthropoda; class Insecta; order Phasmatodea; family Timematidae; genus Timema; species Timema genevievae. The sequence goes on from CABFWO010000125.1 coordinate 479,114, forward strand.
CAATCAGATCTATACTAATTACGCTAATGTGATAAAGATGATGAATGTATAATTAAGAGATAATGTACTCGCAATTGCACAGAGAAAGTGGTAAGCGATTTAGGGAAAAAAACAATATGCGTTCACCCAGCCTGGATTCAAATCCCTCCCTTTACAACTAAACAAAATAGTATTGACATTATGAACACAAGCCCACCAGTAAGTGTCTTTAAATATGCCTATTAAAGAGTGAATTTGGATAAACTATGTTCTGGGATGGTAGGCAAAGCGAGTATTTTTGCAGTTTGATTGACTAAAATCTTTTGGGCCAGAATAAATATAATTTGGCTTAGGTAGATACATTTAGTTTAATTTCATACAAATTATAATCGCAACAGTTCTTGAATATATGTCACGAGCGTCGCGGCATTTAACAAGAAACTTTTTACTAGTCAAACTATGCATTGAGCAAAACAGATATTATTTATTTATTCATTTATTTATTTAGCACCGCATCTTAATACACGTTCGGTTTATACGCTTAAGTACTAATTACGCTAATGGGTTAGGAATTGGGAAGGTTGAATACAGAGGACGTGAACCCACATTTGAGTGGAGGAAGAGTGGAAAACCATTTAGGAAAAACCACGCTAATTCATCCGAGCGAGATTCAAACCTTGATCTCTCCGTCCTTGACAGTCTAGCTCAACACGAAACTAGCACGTTAACTACGCCACCGAGGCGGGTAAGACAGAAATTAAATAACTATTTGTATTTGTGTAGCAAATTAAGCTAACTGTATCTTTTGAAGAAATATTTTATCTATTTTGTCAAAATATCTGTATAGCTAAAAACTGAAAAAAAAAAAAAAATGTTTTACTTGCGCTTCCATTAATGCCTTCCTTAGAGAAGATGGTTTACGATGGACTGTAAAATTCACTCATTGTGCGTTTGGTCGAGATTGAACACCATCCTTTTATATCAGTCTGACCTGCCATTTTCAATATGAATCTTTACACAGAGACTACTCCGGGTCTACCATCGAGTGGTCCGTGTGTAAAGATCCTAAAAGCTACAAAACGGAGCTAGAACACATAAACCTTTTGTTTTATGTCGTAAGCAGCGAGGTATAACGGCGCTTTTGTTCTTTGATGCGCAGAAATTACTACACGACCGTTTTACCCGGGGTTATATTATTGCCTGAATAATTGTACCAACAGTCATTAAATTAATGTATAAATCTAGACATTGTACACTTTCAGGATCTGACTTGATTGTTAACGTTTTAACTTTAAAATTGTGAGCAAAACGTTTACAGCAAGACTGTCTTTGATAATATACTTTAGTATTGTTGTGCGAGGTCCACTTTAATTCGAAGCGACCTCGAATCAAATATTTGAAATATCCTCAATGCAGAATCGAAGTTCGAATATTTTTGTTTTGTTTTTTTACACTAGAAAAATATATTATATTGTTGTTCATTAAACTTTATGTATTGAAATTACATAAAAATTGTTTTATTTTACTTATTGGTATTAAAATTGCATTTTAATCTAATAAATCAAGTTATATTACAACTTACAATTCAATTTCTTAGGAGTTTTTCCAAATAAATATGGTTTTATATTATATATATAAATGGCAATAATTGACCATAAATAGAGTATTTTAGCTGTCAATATTTTATTGACGAATCTTCGAAGCCGGAATTATTTTCGAAGCGAAGTCAAAGCTGACATTTGTTTCTAAGCTTCGAAACCTAGTCGAAGCTTCACACACACAACTATTCTTTAGTTTTTCATACCGATTTCCGTTTAATTGTATTTATTCAACGTTAGGCCTATGGTTGATGACGTCAGATTAAAACTCTGCTCCAGATCAATCATAGCTACTTGTAAAAAACTGGCCTAGGTAGAATCTTGATATTCTATTGGTTTATAAAACTTGTACTTTCTCACGTTCAGATTACTTTATATACCCCACTTCGATGGTTAATTGGTCTAAGGCGTCACTCCCGCAATATACTAGACTTCCAATGACTGTCCCGGTCAGGAGTTTATTCATAAATGGTCTTCCATTCTCCCTACAAGCAAATGTGGCTACACTTACATTCATTTAAGTCTTCCTCATCCCTAGCACATTAGATTAACTAGTACATATAAGTATAACTCACAGGGGTAGTGAGACACGTGCTAAAAACCACTTTATCTAGATATTGCACCCTTCGTACCCGCCTTGGTGGCGTATCTACCCAACGCGCTGGTTTGGTGTTGAGCTAGACTGCCGAGGATGGGAAGATGGAGGTTCGAATCTCGCTCAGATGAACTCAGGGTGGTTTAACTAAATTATTTTCCCACTCCTCTACAAAAATGTGGGTTCACTTCCTATATATTCAACCTTCTCAATTCATATCCCATCAAAGTAATTAGTACTTAAGCGTATAACCTGAACGGGTAGTAAGACACGATGCTATCATTTATGTACCCTTCATTTTTCCTATGATAACTGGTGTACCCGTTCTTCGCACGGGGTATCTATAAATAAGCTTTGTTATCTTTAGTATATAAAATAAACTAAAAGGTAAAGTAACCAAATGTTAAATTATTTCTAAATATGACTACTTTATTGGTTTGGCTTGTCATACAAAGCACGAAAGTAGGCTGAATAATACACAATGTCAAAATAAAGATGTATTTTGAAGATTTTTTTAAAGCTGACATTTCTTTAGAAGATTAATTTATAATTTCTCTATATACCATGGTTTTAACTCTTTTGCTTGTTGGTTCTATTTAAAAAAAAAGTGTCACAGCATTTATAATTGGTTGTTAAAGGGTTGTAATTAGAGACAATTAAAAATATTTAATTTTTTTTTACCACATTTACCCCATTTACCCTTTTTACCTATTTTAATCTTTTTGCACGTTTTACATTTTAAAGAATTTTTTGTACCCTCTTTACTATTTTTTATTTTACTGCCCTGACATTTAATTAATTAATCTTGTGGTTTTAAACTCCTTGATAATCACATAATATTCCTGGAGGTTTTAAATTCCCTGGCAGTTAAATGATTTACTTGGGGTTTTTAAATTCCCTGACAATCACATAGTACTTCTGGGGTTTTTAAATTCTCTGACGGTTAAATGATTTACCTGGTGGCTTTAAATTCCCTGACAGTTATATGATTTACCTGGTGGTTTTAAATTCACCGACAATCACATAGTACTTTTAGGGGTTTTAAATTCCCTGACAGTTAAATGATTTTTCTGGTGGTTTTAAATTCCATGACAATTACATAGTACTTCTGGGCTTTTTTAAATTCCCTGCCAGTTAAATGGTTTACCTGGTGCTTTTAAATTCCCTAAAAATTCCCTGATTTCCCTGGTGGTTAGAAATTCCTTGACAGTCACAAAATATTCCTGGAGGTTTTAAATTCCCTGACAATTACATGATTTATCTGGTTGTTTAAAACTCCTTCACAATCATATAATATTCCTGGTGGTTTTAAATTTCCTGATAATCACATAGTACTTTTGAGTGTTTTAAATTCCCTGACAGTTAAATGATTTTTCTGGAGGTTTTAAATTCATTGACATTTACAGGTTTTCAATATTTTCTCTGAATATGGGCACTCTGAGTTAATATACAGATGGACCAAATAGTTAGTGAGACACACCCTCTCCCGAAAAACAACTACAATGATACAAACTAAACCAAATAAACCAAATGGTCTAATGCATATATTTGGGTAGAATAACCTCTCTGTGAAAGCAGTGTAAACTATTTCAAGTCAACTTAGCTTACTGTTAGACAAAGTTTTCCCCACTTGAATAAACAATTCGCAAACTAGAACATTAAGGAAACAGTTTATGTAGTTTATATGGGTTATCAGAGTAACAAGAATCCCATTTCTAGACCCTCCTCACACGAGTCGTAACCATGTAATGTTCCTGTGGACAATACATCTCGGGGATAACAGAACAGTTTGAGACGAGAGAAGAGTTAAATGTTTCACTTCATTGGTCCACAACCGATTTGACATCTCGCGGCAGTGAATGTGAATCCATTTCCAAAGACGACCACTTTGTCTCGGTTATTGATAATTATTATTACTATTATTAGCACCGCGTCTTACTACCCGTTCGGGTTATACGCACTTATGCTAATGTGTAATGAGTAGGGTGATTGTGAGGTGAAATGGAGGACCTACAGTTTAACGTGGGATCTGAACCACGGTGGAGGCCTGGCATTCCTCACATTCACAAGTTGTGATTAATACAGTTTGGCAATCAGATAAATCTGTGCCGGGACCGAGGATTGAACCCCGGACCCCCAGCACAGAAGTCTGACACCTTACCCCTAGAGCGCCAGGTCACACTATTACTAATTGTAAGCTTGCATTCTATAATATTATAGAGAGTGAGCTTTCTAAATAAACGAGCTATCTACAAACATATTTAAGACAATCTTAAATCATATTCTGAAAATTGAAAAATGACACCTGGACACAGAAATGGAACCCGAGACCTTTGGATTAGTACGCCAATGATCTAACCACTGAGATATCAAGGAGTATTCCCGTGCCCAGGGCCATTATTCACTCATATTTTAAGGCAGAGTCTATGATGGACGTGCGGAAATCGTCGGCTAGAAATGTGTAAGTGTATTAAGATCATGAGATCTTCATTATTAATTTTTCGACCTTGGCAAGTTTTTTTCCGAAATTTTAATGCGTGATAACTGTCAAATGCGTGGACCAATTTTAACTAAATTTAGCATGATCATTCTTCTAGCCTAGACCAAATGATGTATATTTATATATACAATATGAGTATCCATTTCAATATGTTGGCTGATCAAAATATTTATCGTTAAATAATTCATCTCAAGTGACTTTAATTTAAAATTCTAACCAGTTAAACGAGTACCCAGATTGACTTTTTAAATAAAATTTTGACACATATTTGAAAGTCAAAGATAAATAAATGTTTAGATTGTATTAAGACATAAGAACATGGGATAATTGTAAACATGATGCACTTGGAATTTTTGAATGGAGGAAGCGAGGTCTACTGTTCACGGTATTATTAGTTTTAATTAATAATTGAATTATATTAGAAAAGGAATATTTTAAAACATAGCAATGTAATATATAAATTACAAATAAAATGATAACATTTTTTAAAACAAATTCTAACTAATGTAAAAAAATATTTGTAAATAATTTAAAGTAAAACATAAGACTAAAGTCATTAATGATAAGCAAGATAGTAATAATAGGTAAAAAACCTTCTGAAAACATTATATTTAAAAATTAAAACAATAATGGTTTCATATTTTGTATTTTTTAATTTGTGTGTTTGTTTGAAAAAAAAGTTTTGTTTATTACTTGAACGTTTTTATTGTGTTCTATTTTTTGTGATTGTTTTGTTAAAAAATGCTAAAACTCAAAAAACCTTTTGAAAAATGAGTTGGAAATCAAACTTTTCATTTTTCAATATATTTATAAAAACTCAAACCAATTTAGTTTATTTCATTCAGCTTGGTAAATATTTGATACACGATTTTGTATTACCTTGCAAACCAGTGGTGTGGCAACAATGGAATCAACTCGACGAGTAATTTTCCACTGACCTGCGTGGAGAGTGATAGATTATTCTATTTTTTTTCACCCTCCTATACCCAAGGCTTTGACCTCCCTAAAGGTTGCACTCACTCCCCTGGTACAATTTTCCATCCAATAACTCGAACGTAAATTGCACGATATTTCGTATTAAAACTACGTGGCACGTATCAGTGACCGCTCTCTACAAGGGAATTTTCGGAACAAATATCACGATATTTGAAAGTGATTTATGTACAGTTTAATTTTCATAGATAAATGGTTTAAGGCATCATCTCGTGTTAGAGTAGACTGCTGATGACGTGGAGATCGGGGCTCAAATCCCAGTTGAGTCTATTGAGGGTGGTTTTACCTAAATTGTTTCTCACTCTTTCAAGAAAATGTGGGTAGAGTAACTTATTATTCTATATGCGTATAATCTGAACAAGATATAGGCTAAGGATGCAAAGATTAAAAAAAAAAGAATCACAGAAAGGGCCTTTTAGAAAAGACATAAAAAACCTTTTTTGAAATTTAAATCGTTAACATATTGTTACTTCAGAAATGTTAACTAACCGAGTGAAGTGAGATTCTGTTTTCACTTGACCATTTGGCATTTTTTACGTACTTCTCTCGCCGGTTGTTATTTCCACAATAGATGACAAATACGTGGACCAATTTTAAATGAATTTGGCAGGGATATTCTTTGAACCTAGGACGAACGAGGTATGTACATATTGAAAATATTTGTTTATCCATTTCAATATGGCAGATACTTAAAAGGTGTTTTGTTTAATAGCTTATTTCAAATGATTTGAATTTAAAATTTTAGGCACACAATCAAGTACCTAGGGCTTTTTTAAATTCTGTTTTCACATATTTTATTGTGAGACTGACGTCTTAAACTGCTTGAACAACGTTTATTCTTTATGAATATAATGTACTATCGAATATAGTATTAATTTGTTTGGTGTCTTAGCTTGATCACCAAGGAAAAATATCTATTAAAAATCCAAGTAGAAACTATTAAAGAGATATCTCAATTTGAAATCCAAAGAGACATGTTAACATTGTAGTAACGATAAGAACATGGAGGGAGCGAGGTATGCCGTTCATAGAACTCAGTTTTTAAATATTCATAATATATTTCAAAAGTGATTATAAATCACTTGAATTGACGTATACGCAAGTAAAAATATCTTTGGCACCTTAGCTCAGTCGGTAGCGTGTCTGACTACTTAGTTAAGGGTCTCGGGTTCGATTGCCGACATGGCCAAAATAATTCAACATAGTTTAAATGGGGTTTACCCTTTCACAGTGATTAATTAACGGCTGGGGACTGGATGTTGTGCCTGTTATATTTGAAGGCTTATGAAGAAAGGACAGGCCTAGCAAGGCGGTAGTGGAAAATATATGGCTTGAACAGTCCGGGAACAGTAATGTGTGTAAATATGTGAAAGTTGGTATATTATTGATTCAACCTAAGCTGAGATCTGATGTAAACAAAGCCACGTGGAAGTCTATGTTATGATTTGCTACTGAACGGATTTCAATTATATCCTCACACTAAATAGTCCCTCCTATGTTATGTGTTAAACTTGTTTTAAAATAACATTAGAAAATCATTATAACTAAAATTTTCCCTTCATTTAAGTTAGAAATGATACTTTAAGCTTTGCAAGCGCTATTTGAATTCCAACAAATGCCTGACTCAGCGTTGAGGGATACCATGGTACAGTCCTTGTCACATGTTAACGTCAAGTTAGCGACGGTCAGTCGACAGTTCATGTCGGTGGTGAAGGTTATAAGTGTTAAGTGCTTCCCGTTTATTTATGTCGTTTGCTGAGTCTTGCCCGAGTTTTGTTTAATATAAGACAGGAAATTTAAAAGTATTAGAAAATACAAAAACTCTTAGTGACTTACTTTGCTATGATGATGACTATACATGGTTGCGCCCGTTTAAAATATTGTTCTCGTGTTCCACTAATCATATAGGTCCTTAGCTTTATTATTATTATTATTATTATTATTATTATAATTGAATAAATAACAATTGAAATTGAAATTGAAATTATTATTATTATTATTATTATTATTATTTAGCACCGCGTCTTACTACCCGTTCGGGTTATACGCTTAAGTACTAATTACGCTAATGGATTAGGAATTGGGAAGGTTGAATAGAGGAAGTGAACGGAGNGATCTCAGGTTAGGACGAACCAATAATAGTAAGTTATCTAGGTTTCAGGTAAAGCTGTTTCTATGAAAATTCGACATAAATAGAACGCATTAGAGGTTCCTGTGTACAGAAGTCTCAGAAAAAATATCACGATATTTGTAAGCGCTTAAAAATATATACACGGGTGACGCGGAAGTAAATGATCTACGATTGAAGTTTATTTCGGCTTTGGTCGCGCGGCAAACGCAAACACTGCATTCACAAAGAAACTAACTAAAACAGGAAAGCTCTTGTCACCGGACTCGTTGAAATAAATGTGGAGGAGGGGAAATGAAAATATACAACTGGGATGAAGATTGATTGTATGTTTGACGCCATTTCCCCCACTCCCTGCCCCATTAACTTTACTATTGTAACAGATGTGAATCGCTTTGTTTTTCTAGAATTTAAAAAACAGATGACAAAACTTACAGATAAATAGCGGCACTCTTAATAGACTTGATTTATAGTGACATAGAGGTCGGGGTTCAAAAACTGTCGGGTGTGATGAGTGATTTTTCCTAAATAGTTTCTCATCAACCCTCCACACGAAAATTCAGGTACATTTATTCTAAAACTATAGCTTCCTCTTAGTTCAGTAATATATAATTTTTAGCACAACTTCTTACTACCCCTTTGGGTTATACGCTTATGTACTATTTATGCTAATGGTTTTAGGGATTATTAGGGTTATATTTAGAGGAGGTGTATCCGAATTTGCGTGGAAGGAGAGTGGAAACCATTTTGGAAAAAACTACTCTATATACACTCAACCTATATTCGAACCTCTATCTCCCCGTCATCGGAAGTCTAACCTACTGCTAGAGCAGCGCCTTAGACCATGAGGCCACCAAAGTGGTTGTTAGTATGATTAATATATATATATATATATAATATATATATATATGCGTATAGCCCTAACGGGTAGGAAGACGTGAAGAAACGATACACTAAAAAAGATAGTGTTGCCCAAAGCAGTTTTTCTACGAGTTCAGGCTTCAGGGTTGGATTCCTGGTAAGACTGAACATTTGATCATTAGTTAAATTGGGGCTCTCACTTTCCCAGTGACTAATTAGTGGCCTGAGGACATAATGGTGTATGTTTCCTAAATTTAAGTTAGTTTACAAGTCATGTGATAATATAAACAGTCTGTTCAGAAAGTGTAGATTAAATACCTTACTACCTCCCATCCGTTAAACAAAAACCAAAGGTGTCAAATGGGATATTAAATAAATAGTACGACACAATCCTATATATTCCTCGTAGTATATTATGATCTACTATATGTGACAAACTTTTCAAAGTAAGTTATCAGTAAGCTATCACTTAATATGTTTTCTTAATAAAACAAACATTATTTTGATAAGCATATGAAACTCCCTTTGGATACAAATTTTGAGCAAAATTCCCATATACCTTAAAAAAACAACCTAATTATGCCATTCCCCTACGGGGTAGGCAAGAAACTGTGTACATAGCTTAAAAACAACTCCGTACTTAATCCACCCTCATTAACTTTCTCCACACTTCCCTATCCTTGCATACTATACATTATACACTTAAAAAGCATATACAAATTTTCAAAACTAATTTATTGCTTACCGAAGAACTATCCTCAAGTATTTTTTACTCAAATAAACAGATATACATTTATATTCATCCCAAAGATATAAAAAATGTAGATGTCATTTTTGAGAAATCTCATCTTTTCAAAAATTAGACGTTAACTACCACTAAACGATTTTTCATCATTAATACAAGTAAAATAGAACCTAGGTATGAATATATAACATCTAAACATCGAGCTTGAACAAATCTATCAAACTGTCTCTGCTGATATTGCTTGACCTTGGTTCAAAGAATTTTGCCGACAAATTTCACTAAAATTCGTCCACGTGATTTTGGGAGGCCAGGTTTTAACGTGAGTCATCTGTTTTAAAACCGATTGTTCATTGCTATGCGGTTGTTATGGGATGGTTATTTTGTGGCTGCCCAAGACATCCTTAGGGATTTTTTTCTCGCAACAATATTTAGAGTCCAATTTTCTTAGGAAGAACCTTAACTGGCAGCTAGACAATTTACTAGATCTACTTTTACATCAACAGACGTCATCTTGTGTGATCTAAAGGTGTATTTTTTTTAGCGTCACGTATTACTACCCGTTCGGGTAATACACCTATATGCAGTACTAGCTACAACAAACGTTTTAGGGATTAGGAAGGTTGAATTTAAAGGATGTGTACCCGCATTTTCACAGAAGAAAATTGGAAAAACATTTAGAAAAAACAACCCCCGGTACACCCGACCGAGATCGATCTCTGATCTCCCTGTCTTCGGCAGTCTAGTCTATTGTGAGAGTAGCATCTTAGACCATGCGGACACCGAATCTGGTTTGATTGATGTTATTTATAACTATAAAATAATAGAATGATATAAGTTTTGGATGTAAAAAAAAAGACGTTTGTATTTTCTAAAAAGTTCTTCCTCAAAAATCTTTAATATATAAGTACCATTTTCCCTAATTTTTTCTAAACTACACTTAAGAAAAGACATGAAATGTTTTGTGCCTCTAAATGGAATGATGTTATTACGAGGGTATTAGACGTCTTTGTGATACCAAGAAATAATTACTCTATAGAGCTTTATTACATTTACCTGAGTAGAAGTGTTTTGTTAGTTGTCTACCTTAAGGGGTTATCACAGTTAAAACACGTTATTAAACTTTTAAAGTTTTCCTAGACAAAACTTAGGCAATTACAAAATGTAAACGTTAAGCCAATTAAAAACAAGAGTCGTTGTTAAAAAGGTGCTGCAATGATATCTAGGGGCGTGAATTCTGAGCTCAAACAAACTTGTCTGTTAAAAATATAGTTACTTAGATTGGAACAATAGTTCTCCCTTTTTATCGAATAAAATATTAAACCATGTCGATGGTAGAAAATATATGATTCAAATGGCAAACCCAAATTGTCATTAATGATCCACGATCATCATAAACACGATACATGAGCATATCTAACGACGTTTCTTGGAGCGGATCAAACTCATAAACAACCGAGGTAAAATTTCTTCTTCCTGATTGGTTTACGACCAAATGTTAACGTTCATTTTTAAAATATAGAGTATATTTTGAGTAAACTTAAGATGGGAGTTTAGGGGATGTGAGAACATGTCAGTATATTTGCAGTTTTTATAGAAAAACCCATTTTTTGTCAAAATAAATAAAATATTTCTCCAGCATAAATATGTAGTTTAATTTTTTTCACATGGTGATATCAACAGTTGTTGAATATCTGCCATGAGCATAGAGGCATTAGATAACAAACTTTTGAAATGAAGAGAAAAATTTGATATTAAATTCCAGGACACCATTGACAAATATTAAACAACTTTTGAGATTACTTTATGCAAAAAAAAATTAAACTCTTATGTTTATACTGGAGCAATTTATTGTTTATTTTGGACAAAACTTTTTTTTATAAAAACTGCAAATACACTTATCTTTTCTCGCGCCCCCTACATTTTCAAATTGAGGACTTTGAGACGAAATATACGATTATGTATATGAACATTACCAGCCATACTTTCACTTTACTTTGCATCCATTGACATTGAAACATTAGTTTCCAGCCTGTGGCCTAGGTCAATGTTTTTATTCAAGCCATATATTTTCCACTTCCGGCTCACTAGGCCTCTCGTAGCTTCATATGCCTCGTAATTCAACTTAAGACTAGGGCACACACAATATACAGTCCCCAACCTTTAATTCATCAATGTGAAAGGGTAAACCCACTTTACCCCAGTGATAAATTTTTCGGCCATGCCTAGAATGGAACCCGTGACCCTTATCTCAGTAGGCAGACACACTACCGACTGAGCTAAGGTGTTGGATCCCAGACATAATTAGTTTATTTGTATTTAACTCACAATTTTTAAGGTAGGGTGAAAGGAAGATTGATTTAGGGTCAATATTTTTCAGTTTTTATATAAAAAAACTAGTTGGGCCAAAATAGATAATATGTTGCTTCAGTAGATAAGTTTAATTTGACTTTTTGATCAAAGTAATCTCAACAGTTCTTGACTCGCTTCAGTGGCTGTATGGTCTAGCGCGCCACACTCGTTTGGTACTAGACTGCCGATGACGGGAAGATTGAGGTTTTAATCTCAATCGAGTGTACTGAGGGTGGTTTTCCAAAATTGTTTTTCTCCCTCCCTACACGCATATGTTGGTACACTTCCTCTAAATATAGCCTTCCTAATCCTTAATACTTTAAGTGTAATTAGTACATAAGCGTATAACCCTAACGGGTAGTAAAACGCGGTGATAGCAAAAAGTTATTGGATGTTTGTTAGGAGAAAACGATATATGAGGGGCAATTTTTTAAATAAATAAAAAATGTTTTGGCCAAATTTGGAGAAGAACCTAACAAATATTCAAGAACTATTATGCTTATTATATGTAGGAAATTGAACTAAACGTATTTGCAGAAAAAATATATTATTTATTTTGGGCCAAAACAATTTTTGGGAAAAATACCGCAGGGGAGGCCAAGAAAGAGATGGGAGGAGCTGATAACAGAAAGTGTTCAAATGAGAGGAGAAGAATGGAAGACATTAAAGGAGGAAAAGTGGTGGCAGGTTAAAGGAAGATTGAGGCATTTTACTAAACTGACTCGGCCACAGGCTGGAAACAGTTGATGATGATAATTTTGAGCCAAAACAATTTTTGTCCTAAAAACTGAATAAAACTCAAACTTTGTATTCAGTTAATTCCATCCCACCATGAAACAGTTGTTACTAAAAGAGACCACCTCAAAGATGATTAACCGAAATATTAGATAGTTTATAAAACTGGAAACGATCTAAGTGCGGTTTTATGAATTCGTAGCTCGATACCCGCAAAAGTGAAATGGGAAAATTGAAATTTGTTAAAATGGTTTCATTGGTAATCAATGTAATTGTTTTCTCACTAAAGGCATCTCCAGACTGTTCCACTATATTCAGTAGTCAGTAGTCAGTAGTGTCAACACTCGGTCCATGTTCACCATAGTCTAGTATTAATATAAGGTTTATTAAGAACATTCCATTCAAACCGTGGCTAATGTAATTAATTGCTATATACATAAAATTTAACTGATTAATTTTTGGACGGGACTGGATAGCAATTAAAAATAATTTAGTCTTTTTTTCAAAGCCAAATATTAAGAGGAAGAAGTGATTGATATTTTTATCATACTATTATTTTATCTTTGTATTATTTAGTATCACAATTTCAGAAATGTATTCTACTTTATTTTAGCAAAAATAAAAAAATGTGACCTGTTATTAAAATAAGCATGATCTTTTATTAAAAGTTCATCAGAAACCGCATTAAACTTAAAAATAATTATTTTTCACGATTTATGCAATTTCTTCGGCTACGGCTTCGGTCGAAGGTGAAAAAATAAACAAAGTTTGACTTCAGCTTCGGCTAAAAAAAATGACCTTAGGTCAAAAATTATGGGCCACATAACAGCACCACTTTTGGTGGCCACCACTAGCGGTGAAGCCAACTACTCTGACCGGAGAAAGCGCTTCTGTCTTTTGAATAAGGGAGTTGGAAGGTGAAAAAGGAGCCGCATTAGCTTGGAGAGGGTTTGGGAAACTATCGGGGATAAACACTATGTGGAAAACCATCCCCATTTGCACGTCCAGCCAAGATTATAACCTCAACCTTATCGTCCCCTTAAATTCAATATATCGATAAAGTGATGCCTTAGACCACGTGACCAATTGCAGGATAGTTCTTGGGGCTCACAAATTCATAAACCGAATTAAAAACTTGGAGGTGAGCGTTGAAAGTTTTTCAATTATGTGAAGCTCTTTATTCTTGATTAAGAAAACTTTAACCTGCTGTGACGGGAGGGAAAGATTTTCTAATTAATCCTAGGTCGACTATAGTGTTTATTAGAATTAAAGTAGAATGTATACACTGTGTAAAATGCTGATCACACAAACATACAAGGTCAACTAAAAGGCCAAAGGAACGAGTTCCAACATGAAAGACTACGATTTTATTGTGTTCACCCCAATTTCATACAGAATAATTTTTTAAATTTTATTTCAAGGTGGATATTGGTTCGTTTCCTTAAAAATAACCTTGCTCTTAATATACATTTAAGGGCCGGTCTTATGACTCCTGGATGAATATTAATCTGGCCGATAAATATTTTTAATCTTGTCGATAAGTTAAAAGTGCGTCTTATGACTGCCAGATAGTATTTATCCGCCAGAAAAAATGTATTTATCCATCAAATTTTTATCGGGAGGTTATAAGTACCTGATAAATTTTATCTGAAAGTTAAAATGGGTGTTGCCATAGTGACGTGCTGTTTTACATGAGGTTACGCGTATTAGAATTTTTTAGATTAAAATCTTGGTCCGCTTGTCTAGTAGACACAAGCACAGTCTCTCTCTCTCTCTCTCTCTCTATATATATATATATATCTCTATATATATATACATATATAAGAGTTAGAACATTTATTTCACACTTTTATAAAAACTGACAAGCTATTTGTAGAGCTATAGTTGTATAAGAACAAATTATTTAAATGTGAGTACAATAAATGAAATTTGGTAAACGTTGCACCAAACTATTGACCACATTTTGGCAGACACCGAAATTAGTACTTGCTAGACAACCAAGCTTATGCTCCCATGTGACGCCATCTGTTTCCTCGCACTCGTTTAGCCGCCATTATTTTAACAACTACTGAGCGCTGTAGCCACTAGCCAGGTTGTAGCTGTAGCAGCAGGGTTTATATGCATGCACGTACCAGTAAAAACAGTACCAACCTTGTGTTTTCTGCATAAAAATATATTTATCCTACAGATAGCTATCCGACAGATACATTCAGTTCATAATACGTGTAAAATATTAAACTAGCTGATAACCTTTATTTGGTCGCTAACTTTAACCTCCTGATAGCAATATCTATCCGGTAGTCATAAGACCGGCTCTTAATGAAATATCGTAAAATAGTAGAGATCAAGTATAAGCACAAGCGCCCACTGCTTAGCTAATGTAGTATTTCGTTTAGTTGACATGATTGGGATATTAGCACCTGGCACTTACTTATTATGGAATGATTATATACACATGTATTTTATCTGATGATTAATTGATTTAAAACCCCAAAAAGGATTCAAACTCTAACCAATTTAAGACACTTAGAGGTGGTAGGCAATTCCCAACGTCTTGGTGCCATTTTGGTTTTATATCCTAGTTATACCTACGTTATGTCATTAGGAACTCGACAATTCATTGCCACACTTACAAAAGGACGTCACTTATACCTATCTTGAGCTAGATTCATCCAGTCCATCTCATTATATCCTATATCTTTCAGGTCCACTCTCATGTTATCCTCCCATCTGTATCTAGATCTTCCCAAAAGTCTCTTTCTATTGGGTTTACACGATTATAGATTATTCCATTTACGCTGAATTTTCTGTCCACAGTAATCTGCAAGATTTGGTTACGCTAGTAACATCTTGTGATGGGTATGGGAAATGTAACTCATCAGTATGTAACATCCACTACCTAGTATATTCTTTCCTTTTTGACCAAATTCTTGCTGTCAGGACTTAAATGATCTAACCTACTTAAAATATTTAGTAAGTTAGTTTGAAGAAGGATCACTAAAGTTCACCTGAATAAAACTACAATATTGAGCTACCACAAGCAGTGTCGCTGAATAGATTTTAAACCAGCTTCTTTGAATTGATTTCCATTTTACTCTCAGATCGGTCAACCTTGCCCATATTTTGAGCTCAGCGTCCTACTATCCATTAAGAAATTCCGCATATTTACGTTAATGGGGAAGGAATAAGGGAAGCTAAAGGAATTTAGAGGAAACAAATCTGTGAATAACATAGAAAATGTACAAAAAGGTGAAACCTCATATCAAAAGCACACAAAATTTGGATGGAAAGCGTACCTAGACATTGTATCAATAGAGAACAGGGAAAAAACCACTGCATAACGTGGCACTATGGTAAACATGTATTGTAAACAACCACTTTAATCCTTACAATAATTAAGCTAGGCTAGGCTAGGTTAGGCTAGGTTAGGTATTGCCATATGGGGCTCAAAGACCACAAATAATGGCGCGCTTTTGAAGCATCTATCTTGTGTGCTTCTGATATAATACAAAGCAGGTATATAAATTCAACCTTTGCGCTTTTATTACGTAGCCACGATTTGGTACATGCGGGAAAAGGGAGGGGGTTAAGATTCATTTTAGAAAAATACAGCCTACAAGGATTCCAACTCTATTCTTGATTACGATATCTACTAGAATTCAAATTAGACCATGCAATCATTGAAACATTTCTTCTCATTTTTGTTAACTGAAGCTTAGGTTTATATTGCACTGCCATGAATGTTTTATAAAAGAAATATATATATATATTATATAATATCTGATAAACTAATTGACACCACATTTAATCAAATGTCTGATTAAAATGTGATATAATATAATAACAAAGTTTGTCCAATATATGTTACCACAAAAATTGATGATAACTATATAAAAAGTATTTACGAATGGATCATAAAACTCTTAAAATGTTGGTCACCAAAACTGCACTATAAATTAAAATCATGAAACATACTTGCCTAGGTGTATGTCTTCATATTGGGCAGTTACATATTTAACTGCTTTTCACGTATAGGTTAATTTTAAGACTTCACGAGTTTCTTTGATAAAACCCCAGAAAATTTTCCATAAGGTAAATCTTTCATAAAATATTTCTAAAATATATTAGTAGATTTTCAAAATTATATCATATTTATTTTTTCAAAAAACTTTTACAAAATAAATATGATATTACAATACCAACTTTAGAATTCTGCAGCATTTGTGGCATATAAAATAGAGGATGGGTTCTAAAATATTACGGCTTGTATCATAATCCTTAAATAATATAACTATAATTTCTAGGAGTTTTTATTTATATTGACAAGTACAAATATTTATCAGTTTCTTGATACAGAGAAATATATAAATATTATTTTATATGTTTTTTCCACCCCTTCGGGTTATAGCCTACGTTTCTACATTAATTACGTGAATATATTAGGAATTCGGAAGGTAGCGTTTAAATGAAATGTAAAAGTATTTACGTAGGTGAATAGTGAGAAACAATTGAAATAAAACCATCCTCATTACACCTGGCTGAGAATCGAAAACAAACTTCCCTGTCAGCGGTAAACCAGATTAGATGAGATTGGTATTTGACCAGGTGTTGGTTATTCCTGTGGTCCTCTTTTCATACTTCGAGAGTAAATAACAAATCACAAATAAATTAACAATTAGTTAACACTAGTTAATTAAAGAGTTAGCTGGCCATTAGCTTTCTTGACTTTTACTAGTGAGGCTAATGTTTGATTCCATACCGAATGCACTTAAAAATCTTAGTGGTTTTTTATTTCCAGATCATTTTGTTGAGGATCGTGATTGTTTTATTAAACGTTTCTTTTTTTCTTTTTTCAGGGTCACTGGAAATGTTTCATAAAATTAAATAGTTACTTACGCTCAAACTTTCCCTCAAACTATTTTTGTACACAAACAAACTTTGTTTCTGGCAAATACAACGCGCTGTTTGAAACCTTCAATTCGAATGTGACGTGATGCGTTGTCATGGAAACGGTAAACGTCACTTTCCCACTGTGTAGACAGAAGTTTGTTAAGTATCTCGCGGTAAACCGGTTAGAATCGTGTTAAACCAGTGGTTCCGAAACTTTTCCGTGCCACCAGCCACTTGCCATTCTTAAGTCAACAACTCGAAAGTTGGTCTGATGTGATTTTTTTAATACATCTAGATCTAGGCATGCAGTCAGCGCTTCAGCTGGTTAGTACGAGGGGACTGAATTGTATAAACTCTGAATGGTATACATTCAGACTATTTTCAAATAAACACCTTTAAGAAAAAACCTGAATTGTAATTACCTGAATTATAGCCACAAAAATCTGAATTGTATCCGCTCTGAATGGTATCCATTCCGATAGTTTTCTAATAAACTGCTTTTGTGAAAACCATGAATTGTATCAAACTGAATTATTTCCACAATCAACTGAATTGTATACCTCTGAATTGTATCCATTAAGACAGTTTTGAAATAAACAACTCTAAGAAAAAACCTGAATCCTATCTGCACATGGCCGACTTGTGGTTTAACAGAAGGAACGCTTAACGTAAAAGCTTCGTCACACTTCTGGTAGAGGGCAACAAGATGGAATCTTCTTAACTTACTACGTGTATACTAGAGTGCAGCAGAATCATTATGTTTATTCAATTAAATTATTTTAATAAATTTAAGTGATTATTTTAAATCCGTAGACTCCTTTAACGTTGCCAAAATTACAAAAAATTATTAAAAAACTTTGCGCTCTGAATTATTTCTGGTTTCAAATAACACACATTGCTGTAGTTACTTTTAATTTTACTTAACATACTTTGTAGGTTAAGTCATCTGCTGCACCTGCTCAATTATATATTTTAGGGTAGCAGAAGCTAAACGAATGGACATTAGGATCACCTTTTTGAAAATATAAACAAATTGATTGCAGTCAAAATTGATAACATTTTACTCTATTTTACTGTTATTTATAGATATCGACTACCTTTGTATTAATACTATCACTGTTTGCAATAATTTTTTATTTTTTCCCTTGAAGATGCTTAAAAAATTAATTTGTAATCAAATCAATATAAGTGAAATTAAACTAAGTTTGCCATTAGTGCTCTAGTTTTCTTTTCAAGTGAGCTGTTAAAGTATTTTCTTAAACATGAAGATTTCAGTGCATACTAAAACATTAATTTGCAACCATATTTAACTTGCAAGATTTTTTTTTCAAGTCAGTATATTTTAGAGCATGTATCGACTTAGATAATTTTAAAGAGACAAACCTTTTATTTTATTTGCCAACATACTTTAGCCAATATGTTAAAAAAAATTAACATTGCAAATCTAGCTTTAATTTATTCAAATCTAGTGAGAAATGATGCACTTTTGATGAGTTCTGCTAAGAATGTTATTAATGTGAATTGGTGTTACGGAGTTTTATCACTAAATAAAAATCTATCGACCTCAGATGTGTTTGAATCCACGCTAATCTTATCCTGTGGCGAGAAATTTACCCCAATACCACCGAGTACCCTTCCCCATAAAAATAATTATTCAGAATAGCAATTTGCATGACCCACTAAGGAAGATATTAATACATTAACATTTATAACGTTAACGTTTAATGGCTCAATTATTCAAAATCAATTATTAAGATAAACTTAGTTAATTAAACTAAATCGACTAAAGTTTTATCCTTATCTTTTTTCAGGATCTGATACACTAAATATCATATCTGAGGGAAAAGCATGTCTACTATTGTTAAACAGCTCTGGCATTCTCCTGTTTTCACGTGGTCAATCGTCCCTTAAATTTAAGATAAATTTGGCAACGCTGGTTCGGCGAAGAACTCGTCTTACACCAGCACATCTTCTAACATAACAGAAAGAGAGAAAAGAAAAAGAAAAAAAAGAAACACGTCTTTCTATCCTGTTGGGTTATACACTTTTGCCAACAGTTAACAGAGAGAGAGAGAAGATTTAGCTTTTCTCTATAAGACGTGAAGTTCCTTGAGAAGTAATATTCAGTGTAGTTATTTAAAAATTCTCTTAAGAGGGCGACTGACCCTAAAGAAAAATACAAGCTAGTTTTATAACCAAAATATTTAAATAACCATAGGTCAAAATCATTTGCGGTTTTTCCCTTCCTCTTACTTGTATTTTTTTGAAAATATTTAAATAAAGAAACTTATTTAAAACTGTATTGCTAGTCGCCAATAAAAAATTAAATATCAAGGTTGACACTGTATTGTGAACGAGAAAAAATACCACAAACAAATTATTTAAATAGATTTCTTAGTTTTAATAAAAAATAATCTATGGCTTTTAATATAAATGCGTTTTGATTAATTTTTTTTGCATAAAGTTGTATAAAAGTTATAATATCACATTTAGTAACTAATTCACTGTTCAGTGCATTCTTAGTGCAACGAATTAGCTGGCTAAATGAAGTGATACCAGTCTTTCACTGGCTAAAGTCATAAAACAAAAGTCTAAGAACACCCCCTCCAGCGCTTCTGTCACCCCCTTGCCTCTTAGCAACAGGCCCTTGGTAATCTCAATATCCTTTAAGGGGCAGTACAGCCCACTTTGGGAACCATTTGGTTCTTTACAGAGCCCAACTAACTTGGCAATAACGTAGAGCCGCTCACTTTTGTCCCTAACACAAGTTAGGCTAACTGAATCGACAACTTTCTACGAGTGTTAGTTTTCTATGATTATAGTACGTAGTTAATATTTTATGTGCACTACTTCGTTTCTGTTTCTGGCAGTTAGTACAGCTAATTCTACTATAGTGAACAGAAGCCACAACGCTAATTTTTACTTGATTTATACTTTATGTGATTCAAAGAGTGCTGCTATCTAATAAAGTGAACAGATTTTCAATACTAGGCTCTGCTTGGTTAATATTTTTGAAGGTTTATGCAAAGCTATCTAGTATAGTGACTAAAATAATGAGTTAAGCTCTAATTAGATTCTATTTTGTTGATTCATACAGTGCCATCTAGTATAGTAAACACAGTAGTGAGGTTAATCTAAGCTTGGTTTCAACTTATAGAGGTTCATACAGTGCTATCTAATATAGTGAATAGAGTAACAATGCTAAGCTCTAATTAGATTCTATTTTTGTTGTTTCATACAGTGCGATCTAGTATATTAAACACAGTAATGAGGTTAATCTAAGCTTAGTTTCAACATATAGAGGTTCATACAGTGCTATCTAGTATAGTGAACATAGTAACAATGCTAAGCTATAATTATATTATATTTTTGTTGATTCATACAGTGCTATCTAGTATAGTGAACAGTGGAAATATTGTGTAAACTTACATGCAGATGCATAAAGTTTAAATTCTTGACACATACTTCTTTTGTGAAACCATTACTATAAACTATTAAATTAAATCAATTTAAATTGTGAAGAACTCTGAATACCTTTTATAGAAATAAAATGCATATTATTGCTGTCGAACAAAGAAAATAGTACTTGCTAAATTAAATCAATAAAATATCTCTGGCAAACGATCATGTCTTTCAAGTTTTATGAGACGAACTAGATCTAAATGGAATGATATTTCGTCCATCCACTACCTTCCTATGATAGCTATTGGTTTGAAGGAAAAAAAAACCCTTCCTATGCCTTTCATTAGAAAGAGAGAGAAAAAGTTATGTAAAATATAATCTTGAAAACATGCTTTGTTGTCATGCAAATGCGTCTCTTGTAATCCAAATGTCTAACGTCACGCATCTACTTACGTAAAGCTTTTTGCTTTATTGATAAGTGTTTCTGGTGAGTTAAGGTCTTTTCACTCACTGCCAGTCCGTTTTTAAGGCGGGATGGAATGGATCGTGACTTTAAGTTCGTATTTATTACAGTTTTTATAACTAAGAATATTTGTTGGAAAAAAAAATATTACTTCAATAGATCAGTTTAGTTTAATTTTCTAAATTCCCAACCCTATTTCAGTGGCCGCATGGTGTAAGGTGCTACTCTCACTATATAGTAGACTGCCGAAGACTTGGATATTAGGGTTCGATCCCGGTTGGGTGTACTTAAGTTGGTAACAATACATCTGTAATAATATATTTTAAATATATATATAAAACACATTTACTATCGTTTCCTGTTGTTCCAAACAATTGTAATATCTCTGACTAAATTAATAACTGTTTAATTTAACATAATTTTATAGGTTTATTATAGTATTCTACGAGAGTAAATAAAATTGCATTCATCTTAGATTATCAATATTTCTAGCTAACTACTCAATATTTCTATCAAATTGTTAGTATTCATTTACACATATCTTATAGCTCACCTATTTTTTTAAAATGATTTTCATGTATTTTACTGTGTCCATTTTCAGGAATATTCACTGTCTAGTTTACCAAATGTAATTTTAAATCTTTGAATTTTTGATCATCTTCATTCCATTAAATTCAACATTGAGTAATCAAGTCATGTCTATCATTAATTTGACGCTTCTTACTTTATTTATAATTTAGAATGTTTTCTAAAACGTTAAACATAGGTCAACAAACCAATTCACACAGAGATACAAGATCGTCCCGTGCTCAGTGTAATTATTCAGTCACATTTTAAGGCAGACTATGTGACGGTCCAGTCACACGGCCACCCTTCCCCCACCCCTCCTCGGTACTTTGACCTTAATCCTGTGGAATGATTTCTGCTCGCTTTCTTACATATTGATTGGCTTGGAACGTTCAATGTATTTGTCCTATTGACACCATAATACACAACAGAGTATCAAGTGGCTTTGTTATCAATGATAGCTCTTATTAACCAATTATATTTACACGTCCATCACAGTCTTTGCCTTAAAATGTGACTGAAGAATGATCTTGAGCACCAGGCTAGCCCTGTATAGCTCAGTGGTAAAGCATTGGCACACCAAGCCAAAGGTTCCGGGCTCGATTCCCATGTCCAGGTGTAATTCAATTTATTTGAAAATATTCTTGAGCCTGGATATTTTGTATTTCTCTTAGGTATTTTTGTAAACAATTATCACCGTGAAAATAAATATTTTCACTTTTTTCAAGGTAGCTTTGTCAACACTAATCAGCGTGAAAATGAATATTTTTTTCTTTTTTCTAAGCTTGCTTTGTCAACACTTATCACAATGAAAATGAGTACTTTCTCTTTTTACAAAGTCGCTTTGTGAACACTTATCAACATGAAAATAAATCTTTTACTTTTTCTAAAGCATATTTGTCAAATATGTAATAAAATAAAGTAATAATAAATCTTTAATATCGTCCAGACTCTTTAATTGAGTGAACATGAGTATTTTAACATATTATCTTACCATAATTATACCCTCAGCGGTGGTCGTGAGAGTTAGGGAATTAGGGGATTGCACTTGATTTTTACATCCCTCCCCTTTTTTTTCGCGAATGCAGTTTCCATTTCTTATTAATAATTAAGTCATACCTAAACTCTTAGATTAAATCGAATAACCTTTACGCTAAATATTCAACTAAATTTATTAAAACAATATTATTTAGTAAAGTTTTCATATGAAGTACCAGATAGAAACGTGACTAGAACTACTTTCCTATATCCATACGTCAAGTCAAATGATCATAATCTATCACTTTTAATATATATATATAATTTTTTAGCACCGTGTCTTATTATTCATTCAAGTTATAAGCCTAGGTATTAATTAGGATAATGGCTTAAGTATAAAAGTTGAATTTAGAGGAAATGTACCCACATTTGCGTGTAGAGAGAGTGGGACAAAAAAGAAAAACCACCCTCAGTACACCCGATCGATCTCGAACAATGATCGTCATCGTCAGTCTAGTCTATTGCAAGAGCAGTGCCTTGGACTATGTGACAACCGAAGCGGGTATTTATAGATATCATCAATACCTATCTCATGCCCAGTAATATAGCGAATGTCATCACCACTGCCCGAAGAAAAATATGTTTGTACGTTCTAAAAAATACCCTTTTTACGAAATCTGGACTGTTTCAAATATGTAAGTGTTAGAACACAAGATTCGTCACAAATTCTTACGAAGGTGTATTTTACAACAAAAAGAATATTTAATTAATCTCGTGAAATATATTATGTTGCGTTCAATGATAGTAAGTTTGCATGTTGCTACCACCCGCCCACCACAGTAAGGCTCCATAGTTATAATTATTTTAATTTTATTTTGGTTAGTCAAATTCGAAAATAACGTTGAAAATCCCATTGAACAAACCTCGTTACCTCGCTTCATTGACGATGCCCTCTCTCTGCCCCTGTAATACTGTTCAGTTCGTCTGATGGACGATGATTAAGATCCNAACCACCCGGAACCCTCCCACCACCGACACAGACCAACGACCAACGTTAGCCAGGTTATTGATGAAGGGAGCAACAAGACCTGATCCCTTTGGCGCCGTTGATAAAAGATTTCTTCCATACATCGCCCACCCCCTATCAGTCAAAATATACCATTCTTTTAAAAAATATAATAGAAGACCATTGTATAAATATATATACACATGGTCCTACTCCTACATCCTAGCTCAGTCGATAGCGGGTCTGCCTACTGAGTTAAGGGTCCCAGGTTCGATTCCTGGCATATCCAAACAATGTGTAGTTACTGAAATGTGGGTTTCCCCTTCCCCAGTGATGACTGATCAATTAACGGCAGGGGGCTGAGTGTCGTGCCTGATTATACAAGCACACGAATTATAAGCTAATTTAAATCTAGAACATTTGGTTCAAAAGGTGCATGTTAAATACCTCGAAAAAATGAAACATATATATATTTTCAATCATTTTCTTCAGCCCCTTCCACACAGCTTCTCTCCTAGTTCTACTACTAATACTTTATATGTATTTAGCATATTCTGTATTACTTATGAATAGTAAAACTTAGATATTATTTTTGTTTATCTGTTATATTGGAGCCACCTATGTCTTTTAGAAACTACTGGTTAGAGACTTGTTGTTTCTTTCTTTTTTCCAAGCTCCATTGTAATAATTTCTGTCACCAGTTACTGGGTATTTATCTTTGTTGAGTAAAATTCGAATTGCTTAAATTATCCGCGCTTTTCTTCTTACCCTTTTTTATATGTTTTTTGGTAGATAGCGAGACTAGCGCTAACAGGTTCCACTTCTTTATAACAAAATAATCCCTGGATAAAATAGAGTTTCCATTCTTACTAGAGGCTTATCTTATACAATGATTTCACCTCTGGATTGTTTATAATTGGAAAGGAGTTGACAATTAGTCTAAATTGATATAGGCTTTCATTTACCTAAAATGATCAGCCTTAACAATACAACATTAAAACAATAAATAATCCCATTTGACCGCCTTGCAAATACAGGAAATTTTCCGTAAAACGTTGCAAACAAAACACGCCAGGATCGAAATGTTCATAAGGAGACTTAACTTTATATGACAGATTCACGACAAACTCACTGTTCAATACTCGGTAGCTCCGTCATTGGTGGGACCAATATCCCACCGCTGATAAGAATCAAAAGTATGTTAGTCCCTTACAGGGAAGTGAAGGATAATGTGACTATTATATACCACAATCTCATATGCTTCAAGTTGACCACTGAGGATACAGGTGAAGGGAGAAAGCGACTATAAGATGAAGGGTCAACTCAGGTAGAATTTACCGGAAAAAGCTTTGGTGGGAACTTGTACTACCAATGCCAGTGACAGAAGGGGACAACGTCAATAGAAAGGCAAAGCAAGTTACGCCGGATCTTCAGAAGCCATGAGAGTATCAATACATCTACAGAGAAATAAAAACATTGTGGGCAATAAACCTTGAAATGATCACTTGCAGAGAATGCAAGGGGAGGCGAGAAAGGGGAGGTAGATCTATCAAAGGTGTTTTTATTCAGAAAATATAACCCTACTGCTGAATATCTATAGAAAAAACAAGAACAAAACTGGTAGTGGTAAGAAAGACTAGCTGGGAAAATTACGTACAAGAACAGATTACGACAAACCCGTGGGGGGTCTCTTCCCAGATGATGACTGGGAATATAAGGACCCTGGCCTTTATTACGACGCTGAGGAGACCAGACGGTGACATGACTTCCATTTGGACTCCACCAAGATTCTACTAGAGAAGTGCCTCCCCGACGATACCAAAGATGACGATGATTAACACTTAAAAGAAAAATACAGCAGATGACGGATGCCTTCTAGAATAAATTGGATGTGATCTGGTAGCCCATAATGAGACCATGAGGCTCGTAAGGTCAATGAAGAAGAAAAAGGCACCTGGACTAGATGGTATAAGTGTCAAGGTGCTACAACAGACCGTAGAACAAATCGCATCATACGTCACCGAGGTCATGAACGAATTCCTGGTACAAGGTGAAGTACCAAACATCTGGAAACAGAGAAAGGTAGTCGTTCTGAGCAAGGGGGACTACAAGGAACATATGTTTCCTAAATCACATTGTTCAATATGTCTGATAAAGGTATGTGGAAAGTTGCAAGAGAAAGTGCTATGCGCTAGACTACAGTAGCACAGGGGAGAAATTAGAGTGAACCAAAGATATTCATAATCTAGGAAGGGAAGGTCTCTCGAAGATGCGATCAGCACGGCTATGAGCCTCATAAATGAAGAAAGAGAAAAATACACTGTCGTGATCTTTGTGGACATTTCAGGATCTTTTGACAACCCATGGTGGCCTGCATTGTTTGAGACACTTTGCCGCATCAGATGTCCTGGAAATTTGTCTCACAGCTTCTAGGATTTTTTTAGGAAGAGGTATGTGACCCTGAGGTTTTCAGAGTATCCCTAGGTAAAGAACTGACGAAAGCATGCCCTCAAGTATCGGTCAGTAGGTTGATATTCTGGGATGTAGTGCTAGAGGCTGGGTCACAGGTATAGGAGTCACTCCCTGGGACGGCGAGATTGTCAGCCTTTGCAGACGATCTCTTAATAATCGTGTCTGTAAAATAAAAAGTAGAACTCAAAACAAAACTTGAAGGGCCACATGGAGCAGGCATGCAGAAAAGCAAAAAGTATTATGAATAAGATCATAAGTATAGGGCAGAGGACGTTCCTACTGCCCTTACATACCATCAAGTTATGCCACGAGGTTATAATTGTCTCCATAGTGAGATACGGAGCTAGTTCAGGGCGCATCGAGCCGAAAAATGTGACGCCAGCCTTGTTGATAAGGATAGTTCAGAGAGGCATTCTTATGAAGATCTTCGGAGCATACTCGACCACCACAACCTATGACTAAGTGTCATGCTTGGACTCTGCTCACTAGATCTTGAAGTGCGAAAGAGAGGTGCAAAGTACTGGCTCAAGAAAGGTAATCTAAGAAGATTTGAAGTATTTACAAGGAAAGGCGTCTCAACATAAGCTGAGATACAAAGAGCCATGTTGGACAAGTGGCAAGATAACTGGGTGAGAAGCACAAAGGTAGGATAACGTTCATCATATTTCCAAACGTAAAAGAAAGGTTAGATCTTAAACATTTGCAACTCACAATGGGCCTTGTTCACTACCTCACCAGGCATGGTCCGTACAATGCGGTCCTCTTTAGTATAGGCGTGTTCGACACAAGACTGTGGACTGCAGAGAAGAGGCAGCACCGAAGCATGTGGTATAGGAATTTCCAATAACACAATAACTGAGGACACAACAGCAACATGTGCCCCAAGGGCACCAGGTAAACTTCATACTTTGAGAGGGTCTCCTGTGTAAACTCTTCAACAAAGTCATGACTGCAATCCCACTTAAACACAGACAAGAAAGCATAAACAGACTAAAGACGGAAGAATGGAGAATAAGAAGAGAGATTGACGCTAACAGACAAGAATAAGAAACGAACTAAGACTAAGACTTGGACAAGAAGAATAAAAGAGACGTAGAAAACGAAGACGTGAAAAAAACCCATTAATTTGAACTGAAACAAAACGAATCAACACACCAGATGGAACTTCTCTCGGCTTCTTGGAGAAGCCTGGTGAGGTGAGGGGTGGGTTCAGGATTCCTGCATAGTGCAAAACCTGGACCAGCCCTGAGATTTCGGTAGGTGAACTAACATCCAGAAGGGGATAAGAGAAGAAGATGATGGGACCAGCTCCAGTTTTACACATGGCCCCGATACGATGCCTTTGGTGACCAATGGTATAATGGGTCAGTACTCGCGGGGCTCCCAGACCATCAGTTGGTTGAGGGTATCCAAAGCATAACCACCAGGAGACGTGTAACTTCCCCACGTGTAAGTGCAGTAAACTGCATTAGTTTTAAGTTAGTAATTATACTTGGTTATAAGACAGTTAGGGAATCAATTATAATTTAAAATAATAAAATAAAAGGAACAACTAAAATAAAAGTAGATAAAATACAAACATAATAGAATAATATGACTAATCGGTGTTTCAAGACGATAGGTCATATGAACTTGAACAATAACTAAATACATCGCCATAGTCTCTGATTCAAAAATCAATGCAATACATAGCTCATAAGAACCCATATCGGTACACCTCGTGGACAAAGGAGACCGTCTTACCTTTTATAGTCCTCAGGTGAGGTGAGGTGAGGTGGTAAGGGTTAAAATTCCGACCGGGTCTATCCCTTTCTCACCTACCTCATACATGTGGTTTTCCACACATCCTCAACACAAATGCGGATACACTACCTCTAAATTCAATCTTCCTCATTCTTAACACATGCGCGTAATTAGTACATATTTATTCAGCCCGACCAGGTGGTAGGATGCTGTGATAAGAAAATAAATATATGTTTTCAATGTTTAAGTACAACCAAATATATTATAATTTTTAAATGTTCCTCGTATCAAAATCTTAGTTACTTATTAACATAATAAATAACAGTCGTTTATTTTAAATTGTTTGATAATTGATTCAGTTAATATTTATTTTAATCTTCCCATGTTTAAAAAAAAATACATCGCCCCTTTTTGTTATAAAAAAGTAATCTCAATTCAGAGGACATCCTAAAAAATTTTAAAGTAAGGAGCATCCAATACAAATATAATAAGACTTCAAAATGATATACTAGTAAATATTAATGTAATAAAAATGGACAAAAAACAATGTGGAGTGCGTTTACCATTCAGAAAAAAAAATTAAATAAAAATAATTACTAGCATTGAGACATTCTAATAATTAAAATGTTTAATGTTATATAAAAACAATTTAAAAAGGCAATAAATTAATGCTGAACGGAATAAGTACATTTTAATTTAACAATAGATTGAATGTACAATAAAACTTAACTAGCATTAGAAAATTTTAAATATTGAAATTTGAGTGTTAAATAAAATTGAGCATAAAATACTTCATAGACTATAAATGTTGAAAACATTTTTAAATAATTTTTTAATTAATTTAACAAATTTAACAATGCTAGTCAAGTTTTATTGTAAATTCAATCTTTCATTAAATTAAAATCTACTTATTCAATTCAACATTAATTTATTGCTTTTTATATTGTTTTTTATATAACATTCGATATTTTAATTATTAAAATATCTCATTTCTAGTCGACTTTTTTTTCCATAAATTGTAAACGCACTCATAACGGTTTTATATGTCCATTTTTTTACAAATAAAAATTTACTAGTACATCATTTTAGTTTTATTATCTTTGAAACGTAATCTCGATAAAATATATTTTCTCGAAGAAGTGAAAACGCGTCAATTCTACAAAGGCTGGAAGCTTATTGTTACAAGAATAATATATGTTAAAGAGCTGGAGCACCAAAATACATGCTTCTGACACATGTGGAGTTTATAGCAGAGAAATGTTCCAATTGCTTTCATTCCAAATTGACTAATCTTTTAACGCCCTTGCAGCGTTCTGAAGTTTGGGTCTTTTTAACCGGGGCTTTATATTTTGAGCCTTTCATACGTGTAAAGTTGTCGACGAGTCGGTTACAAGACTTTACAAGTTCCATTATTTTGGTTTTTCGGTTCAGAATTACATTTAAGATGGGGTGGAAGTAACGTGAAACGAGATTTAATATTGTTTGAAGTTCTTATAGCAAAAATTTATTTGTTAGTCAAATTGAATAAAATATTGCTTTAGTAGATACATTGATTTTCTTGAATATATTTTCATACTGTCATAAGGATAATGGTGTCTGAGTAAATACCTTTTTAATCAAAAGGAAAAATCCTGTTCAGATACCAGGACTGTTGAGAAAACTATGTGTAATAAATTAAATTAAACGGGTATACTGAAAAAGTATTTTTATTTCTACTAACAAAAAAAATTCTTGTCATAAATACTGTGAAACTAAAGATATAAACTCGCGCTCCTTTCCATTATAACTTAAGGTAGGAGTGTAGGGGACGCGAGAAAAGTTCATTGTTTTGACAGTTTATATAGAACATATTTTGGCCAATATAAATAAAATATTTCTCCAGTAGAAACATAGAGTTTAATTTTCTTCACATGGGGATATCAACAGTTCTTGAATATATGTCATGAGCATAGTAGTGGCATTAGATGAAAAACTTTTAAATAAAGAGAAAAGGTTGTCAATAAATTCCAGGACACTTTTAAAAGATATTCAATAAATGTTGACATCACCATGGGAAGAAAGTTAAACTCTTTGTTTTTATTGCAGAATTATTTGATTTACTTTAGACCAAAAAAGGTTTTGACTCAATAACTTCAAAACTACTGCCTTTGACTCGTGTTCTCTACACTCCAATCTTAAAGAGATTATCTCTGTTAATTTGAATGCATATAATATTATAAATTTAATAAAGTACACGAAAGAGATAAATTCCACTCATATGTTATAATGTTTTTATATAGTTGTGTAACTAAATTAAATCACCAAAGGAATATTTTAAAACAATCTTTTTTTAAATTTGTGTTTTGCGTGAAACATGTTTGTTAATACAATGAAATTGAAATTAAGAGTAAATAAATAATAAATAGCTCTGATATAAATATTAATAAATTTTTAATTAGTTTCATTAGTTAATATCTATGAATGGTACAAGGCTGCCAACTTTATTTAATTTCTAAGAAATTCTTATATTATATAAATGATCTTAGCTCTACTAAAATACATCTCCAAGCTATTAACGTTTCAATCCAATTATAGAGACCACATTTCAAAGAGATCAAACGAATTTGGTACAGATGAATTTAGATTGATAGATCAAGTGCGTGGAAGGGTAAGCATTTAAGAATCTTATATTACCTAACATTAAACAGCTTTGAGAGAAATCATTCAAGATTTTTCTTTTCTCTTAGTTGCTTTAAATTGAATAACTCTAGTTATTAAAATAAAGTTTCCTACACATCAGAACTATTGGAATATTAACAACCATCATAAGTGTTAGTAAAAAATAAAATAAAAAGTGGACCATAGGGCACGCAAATAAAAGCGTCATAATAGTCTTTTATGGTTTGCCGGTGTAGGGGAGGTGGTACTTCAAATCTCGTGAAGATGAACTACAGTGTTTTTCCTGATTGGTTTTCCACTCTACCTCCCTGCAAATACGGGATACTTCCATAAAATTGTATCATCCATAAATCATTAGTGCAAATATGCAGATATTATGGACGGGTGGTGGCACGTGGAAAGTTAAGAATCTACATAAAAAAAGCTTTTTAGTCATATATATGACTATGTTAGTGTGTGTATATATATATACACACTAACATCGGCTTTTTCAATGGAGGATTATGGCCTACGATTTTTTAAAGGAAAAAATATATACGGTTTGTGATTTATTTTTTTAAATTGTAAAAAATAAAAACCCAAGGACATTCATTTACATTACATTACATTACTTAGCACCACGTCTTACTACCCATTCGGAGTACTAATTACGATAATGGATTAGGAATTGGGAAGGTTGAATAGAGTAAGTCAACCCGCATTTGCGTGGAGGAAGAGTGGAAAACCATTTAGGAAAAACCACCTCCATTTCACCCGACCGAGATTTGAACCTCGATCTCCCCGTCCTCGGCAGTCGGGCTCAACACCACTAGCGCGTTAGCCAACTACGCCACCGAGGCGGGTAAGGACATTCAAAAATAACTTAGTACTAATAGTATTACATCGTACATAAGAACATTTGATCGTATCGTTTGATATTTTGTAAAAATCCATTAATTTTCATTGGAACACGATTAACAATATTTTGTGTACTTAAGGTGCAATTTATAGACGCTCAGTATATATAAATGCATAACTTACAAGCTAACTTAACTTGGGACAGTACGCAACGCTACAAGCCCAGACCTAGTGCCTGGATATTGATTAGTAAACTACGAACCACTCCTGTTTTACCCGTTCAGGCCCTCAAAGTAGCTAACCGGGATTAAAATTTATTTAGTAGTTTCACTTAATCGTTGGAGGTATTTAGTTTCAAAGTGTTCATGATTTCATTTATATAATAAGCATAATTTAGTAATTTATCTATAGGTACAGTAGATTATGAAAATAAAAACTTGTATTTATTAAAATATATTAACTAAACTATAAATAAATCTAACATAATGTAACTCATATTTAATAAAAACGAAAGTATATGAAATAAAACTAAGATTATTTACTAACACATTTAGTTAATTATAAATAAACTG
This sequence comes from Timema genevievae, assembly GCA_902155825.1. NCBI lineage: Eukaryota > Metazoa > Arthropoda > Insecta > Phasmatodea > Timematidae > Timema > Timema genevievae. Next base: position 511,185 of record CABFWO010000125.1, read on the forward strand.
AACAAAATGTAGCGGGTATTAAAAAAGTATAATAAAACGTAGCTTGTATAAAATGAAATGCAATGAATAAAAATATAAAAATAAAACAAATACTATAACTTATGTAATCCATGAAAAATAATAGATAATTAATATAAATATGAAACTAGAGATAGTTAAAATACGTTATATTTGCATTTTATATTTACTATTTCAACATAACATGCATAAACACTTGTTTTATTGCTGAAATGTGTTTTGAAATTATTACTAATTTTATTACCTTTATTACTGTTATTATTATAAATAATTACAATAAAACTGTCGACATTAAGATTGTTTAGTTAATGTTTATTTACATGCGAGTGCAAGTTTTTTTAACAGATGTGTTAAAGATGCATAGTAAGTTTATAAAGAAAAATAAAATGTTAAACTTTTAAAAATTTACCGGACTTGAAACGAAAAGTAGCTTCGTAGATTTTCAATCTACTACGTGGTGTTCTGAAAAGAAAAGAAAAGGCTACTTCATTTTAATAAACAAACAGAAAATATTATAAAATACATTTAATTAATCACCCAGTTCAGTGGTTGCATGGTCTAAGGCGCTACTTTCGTAGTAGACTAGGCTGACAATGACGGGGAGATTGAGGTTCAAATCTCGATCGGGTGTACTGAGGGTGGTTTTTCCAACATGGCTTTCCAAACGCCCTCCACGTAAATGCGGGTACACATCCTATAAATATAATTTTACTAATCCCTTAAATCATTAACGTAATCAGTAGGCCTACATAAGCATACAGCCTTAACGGGTGGTAAGACGTGATGCTAAATAATAGTTAAAAAACAAGTTAACGTGCCGAAACTATTATTTTATATTTATTACTTTACTCAGTTCTACTAGACAAGTGGTATATTTAGTCCTACGCCTTAAATTGATCCGGGAAGTTAGATCTATTAATTCCATTTCATGGAATGTTTTATATAAATGTGGTTTTCAATTATTTTTAGGATAACTTTAGTCCGTTAAAATACAGTTCATTCAGAATGCCTCTTTTTTGGTGAATATTTTAAGTATTTTATAGGCAATAACAGAACTCTAGTTAACAAATATTACGTATCTCCCCACGTATTAGTTATTACCCATCAACGCTATACTCATTTGATTACACCAATGGGATATGGATGATTAAGGTTGAATATATAGATAATACACCACTCGAGACAAACCACACTCAGCAAATCCAGATCGGATTAAGAGCCAGTCTTCTCTCCGGGAAGGAAAACCAGATTATACGAGCTTTACGGTTAATTTAATTCGTATTGTAGCTTGGTTTAGCATGGCCATGTTTTTCCTTAAATAGATGGCACGGCGCACCGCACAGACTTTATATCGTTTTTATATTAAAATAGACATTTACTAAAAACTCCTAAGATTTATGAAATGAAATAATAGGTCTATACATTGTTGTAGAAACACTGTATCAAAGATCATAAATGAAATAATATACACTGTTACTCTATGGCATTAAAAACTAGGAACACTTTACTTTCAATTAGATAAAAGAAATATATCTTTGTCTATCAAGATGGCAATTCTCATTTTCTCATGAAAATTA